>JAXIVH010000015.1:10184116-10214116 GCA_036785325.1 Urophycis tenuis
CTCCTCTGGTGGTGTGAACCGCGTGAAGCCCCCCTGCTGCTATAAACCTGGGTGCACTGCACACCCCTCCACGCCCCGCAGTTAAGCAGCCTTGAGCGAGACGTCGCGCAAACCCCACACACCAACTCACTGTCCAGAGTCATGTAGTCCTGAATCACCGAATAGCAATGATAATACAGCCAGTCGACAACATGCTATGATATCATTGCTAGTGTGCAGGCAGCTCTACACTTGGTGGATGATGATCCTCCTTTGTCTCTCTCATAATGAGGGTTGGCCGATGGTAAAGTCTTTGAGATGTCTGTGAGGTGGTGGGGGGGGGGGGGGGGGGGGGGTCTTCCAGAGTTTGGGGCCCACGGCACAGAATGCTCCAGGTTCCCAACAGTACTAATCACTCGGGTTCATGGGGGCTACGGGTGATGGGGTGATGGGTGGTGGTGGGGTGGTGGGTGGTGGTGGGGTAATGGGGGGTGGTGGTGGGGTGATGGGTGGTGGGGTAATGGGGGGTGGTGGTGGTGGTGGTGGTGACCGCTGGCTCCTTGCAGGTACTCCTGGTGCCGTTCGTTTGGGTCCACGCTGCGGGAGCTCAACGACTACGCCAGCCACCGCGAGGCGCTGGCCCAGAACCTGCACACCTACATCGTCAGCGAGCTGGTGCGCTACACACAGGACCTGAAGACAGAGAGGAAATCAGTAAGACACACACACACACACACACACACACACAGACGTGAATACATGGATATGCTCATAATCAGGCATATATCAAAGTCAAAGTAGCTTAATGTCAATTCCTTCACATGTCAAGACACACAAAGGAATCGAGAGGACGTTTCTCACTCCTGCGGTGAAACAGATGAAGTGCACAGGCACAACAGACAAGACAAGACATTTCCCTTATACTAAAAGTTAACATAAAATTTCAAACAGATAAGAAAAAAAGTTAAAAAGAGACAATAAAAATAAATATGCAATGTTGGGATCTACTATTGTATGAAGTAGGAGTAGCAGCATAAGTTCCTGTAAAAGTTAGTGCAAAAAGGCAATTGCAATGGCAGCGAAAGATTCTGTAAGATATATTTGTAGTGTTGACAGTGCAAAAAGACCAGGCAGTAAGGACAGTAAATGGCAGTAGATAGCAGCCCATTTCAGTCTGTATGGTATAAATACAGTATATATTCTGTAAATGTAAACATTTTTAACTTCATGGTTACGGTGCATTAAGACTTGTGAGGCTAAATACAAGTAAAGCAAACATGTGCACGTTAAAAGCAGTGTAAAATGCCTAGGACAGGGGTCCACTAAATGGCTAAAAACTATTTAAATAACTAAAGTTAATATTATATAGAAACAAAAGTATCATTTAGACACCCATTAAACACTACTACACACACACACACACACAAACACACACTCAGAATCAGAAAGGGAAGAATTTCAGCTGAATAATTTGACACGTACATCTTTGGTGGATACACACATAAATGGCTTTAATCACTGCTCATGAAACTAGAACATTGTTTCAGGTCACTGAACACACACACACACACACACACACACACACACACACACACACACACACGCACACACTGATACACACATTCTTTTGTTTGCAGTCACTGGCCCGAATTAAAGAGGGGGAAGTGTGTGTGTGTCCGTGTGTGCTCACACGAGTATGTGTGTGGGTGCATGCATGCATGTATACACACATGGGCACATTATACATTTAGCGAAAAATATCTTAATTACAGACACCAGTTGAAGTACGACTCATGATTTTATTACGAGCTATTAAGTCACGAATACCGAAGGTACAACTACAGAACACGTCTCTCTACTTTCCGAATTTCCATTGATATATTGATATTCATTTAAAAGTAGCACTGACAAACAGCACACATAAAGGAGATGCTAGTTGTGATATGCATCCTGTGCGATCAATGCAGTTGATGGCCAGAGACTTACGTTAATATTCACTAATAAAATATACACTTGTTCAGAGTTCACCTGAGCCCTGCATAACATCCATCCTCTACCTCAAAAAACAAAACAAAAAACAAAACCTACCCTCATGCTCTTGTATGTTGTACGTATTGGCACTTTATAATTGCTCTTTGTAACTTGCCACTTAGCCAGAGATGTTGTATACTGGTTGGTGTTAACAATAGTTAACCTAGCAATTGAAATGCTTGAAACTTGTTCTGGTGACTTTCTTACTGTATTAGCAGCGATGAAATGTTTCACCTTCTTCTGACAAATGTACTCTTTGTAAGTGGCTTTGGATAAAAGCGTCTGCTAAATGCCCTGAATGTAAATATAATATTCCTTAAAACTGTGACATCTCTGGTCACTCATCAGCATGAGTGACTGACATCGTCCCCTGTGTCCGACACAGTTCATCATCACCGGTACTGATGTTTTGGATACTGATGTTGTGGATACTGATGTTATTTCCTCTTCCAGCATTTCCAAGATGGCCGCCGAGCACAGCAGCACATCGAGAACTCGTGGAAACAGCTGGAGTCGGTGGGTGATCCGTCACGTGACCCCAGACACGTGACGCCCCTGTTCACACAACACACTGTAGTACCGTCAAGCCGCTGGCTATCAGGAGTCATTACTATTAATCCACGATCTAGCCGGTCTTTTTGTTAATCTGACCATTAACTAACATCACAATATCACTGTAGTGGTGTTAACAATGATAAGTATCATGCTGTGCTTATTCACGCCTCGTGTAATGCTGTTCTTAACTCATGCCTGGCGTGAGAGTTAGGCGGGGTGTCCCGCGGTACCCGATGAACCGATGACTGCTGACTCTGTGTGCTGTCGTTCACCAGAGCAAGAGGCGCTTCGAGAGGGACTGCAAGGAGGCGGAGCGCGCTCAGCAGAACTTTGACAGAATCGACACGGACAACAGCAAAGCAGACGGAGAGAAGGTACAGACAGACAGGCAGGCAGGCAGGCTGACGGACAGGCAGACAGGCAGGCTGACGGACAGGCAGACAGACAGACGGACAGACAGACAGACAAACAGACAGAGAGAGAGGCAGACAGACAGGCAGACAGACAGACTGACAGACAGACAGAGAGGCAGACAGACAAACAGACAGAGAGACAGACTGACAGACAGACTGACAGACTGACAGACAGACAGACAGACAGACAGACAGAGGCAGACAGACAGACAGACAGAGAGGCAGACAGATGGATGTGCAGGCAGACACTGCAGGGTATACAAACCAGAATCCCCGGGATTGGGAGTTGGCTTCCGAAACCAGGGAGTCAGTTGGCGATGACCGGACCCTTTAAGGGGGGGGGGGACGTCACGCTCGCCTGTTCTTCTGATATTAGACAGTTCTGCGCCACACTCGTGTGCTCTGCAGCATCCACTCCGTTTCTGTGACAGAAAAAGTCGGGAAAGTGGGACTAGTGATGTGGATGGTGCCGCCTCCCGTCGGTCCCAACAGGGCCGCTGACGGCCCGGAAGGTTCTGTGCTACAGAAAGGAAGTCGAGGATATAGATAGTTATCTGAAGAGGGGGGTGGGTGGCAGATTGGTAACCAGTCACACACACATCAGTGTGTGTGTGTGTGTGTGTGTGTGTCAGTGTTTAACTCGTTCTGTGTCTCTCTCTCTCTCTCTTTCTCACAGCGATGTTCCCTGAAGGTAGGTTTGGTACTCCTACTTGACACGTGTCAAAAGCGTTGCACACGTTGTCAGGTTTTCATGCGACAACCAGAGAAAGTGCTTGTAGCAGATAGTCTACAATACAGATAGTGTATCTTTATAATTGTATTTGTGTGTGTGTGTGTGTGTGTGTGTGTGTGTGTGTGCGTGCCCTGGTTCAGGCTCGCCAGACAGCTCAACAGAAGCAGCAGGCGGCTGAGGACTCCAAGCAAGACTACATGACCAGCCTGAAGCAGTTCAACCAGGACCAGCAACAGCACTACCACACACTGGTGCCAGTTATATACCAGGTACATACTAATACCACTACTAGCAGTACTAATAATTCACCACTACCACCTGCTGGTAGCAGTTATATACCAGGAAAATACTACTTCTACTAGTACTACTACTTGTACTAGTACCAGTACTACTACACACTGGTACCACTTATATACCAGGTAAATCTTACCACTACTACTACTACTACCACATGCTACAACCTATTTTGTGTGTGTGTGTGTGTGTGTGTGTGTGTGTGTGTGTGTGTGTGTGTGTGTGTGTGTGCGTGCGTGTGTGCGTGTGCGCAGCGTATCCAAGACATGGAGGAGCGGAGGATAGACAGACTGGGGGAGTCGATGCGCTCCCTGGCGGAGGTGGAGAGGAAGGTGTTGCCCATCATCAGCCGCTGTCTGGACGGGATGACGCACGCCGCCGAGAGCATCCAGTCCCGGGTGGTGAGTCCCCGCTCCTCTGGCCCCGCGGCCCCACGGCCGCTGCCCACGCCTTCTGCCCCGTGGCCTGTTGCCCCACGGCTGCTGCCCCACGGCTGCTGCCCCGCGCCTGTTGCCCAGCGCCTGCCCCGCGGCTCCCCGCTTTTAGAAAACTATTCTGGAGTTCAGGGCCGGGTGGTGGGGGGGGGGGGGGGGGGGGGGTTGCTGGATCCGATCCGCGTCGTGCAGCCGGGACCTGGAAAAAACAAGCCCTTTTTGGAAAAATCGTGCCGGAATATCGGCTCAAGCATCCACAACAGAGAGCAGCGTTCCAGGACCGGCTGCCAAGACAGCAGTGGGCTGCTATCTCACGGGGTGCTGAGCATCATCCCTGAGCCCGTGGAAAGAGCCACCATCTGTGTCTATAAGTCCATGATCTACAGGTCATTGGTTCAAACACTCTGTCGTCACTCGGTCTGTCTGTCTGTCTGTGTGTGTGTGTGTGTGTGTGTGTGTGTGTGTGTGTGTGTGTGTGTGTGTGTGTGTGTGTGTGTGTGTGTCTGGGTGTGTGTGTGTGTGTGTGTGTACGTGTGTGTGAACCAGGACAGCCAGCAGGTCATTGGTTCTAATACTGTGCCTGTTTGTCTGCTTGTCTGTCTATGTGTGTCAGACAGTCAGCCAGCAGGCCATTTGTTCTAACACTGTGTCTGTCTGTGAGCGTGTCAGCCAGCCAGCCAGCCAGCCAGCAGGTCATTGGTTCTAACACTGTGTCTGTCTGTGTGTGTGTGTGTGCCAGGACAGCCAGCAGGTGGTGGAGGTGTTTTAAGACGGGCTTTGAGCCTCCCGGGGACGTGGAGTTTGAGGACCACAGCGCCCCAATGAGGCGAAGCATCTCCGAGTCCAGTTACCTTGACAACCGAGCCGAGCAGAGACACACCAGGCGCAACAGCCGAGGCAGACTCTGGCCCTTCATCCGCAAGAACAAGGTAGAGGAGGAGTAAACTTCATCCCACGAACGGGTGATTCTGGATGAACCACGAGTAGAGTCGCCGTTGGCTGTTGCTGCTGTTGACCTGTCGTCTCCCTCTCTCTCTCTTTCCTCTTAACTTGCCCTCTGTCTTCCTCGCTCTTGTTCCTCCTTTTCCACACCCACTTTGATTTTCCACTCTCTCTCGCTCCCGCTCCTCTCTCTCTCTCTCTCTCTCTCTCTCTCTCTCTCTCTCTCTCTCTCTCTCACTCTCTCTCTCTCTCTCTCTCTCTCTCTCTCTCTCTCTCTCTCTCTCACGTCCTCCCCCCACTTCCTCTAACACACACCCCTCTTCCCTCCAGCTGATGAGCCTTCTCTCCTCCCCACATCAGCCCCCTCCTCCTCCACCCACCTCCCCATCCCCAGGGGGCGAAACCAGCAGTCCACAGTCTCCGCCCGCTTCCGCGCGGGAGCCAATCACGCAGCGGCTCAACGACCTCATGAGCTCCGGCTCCAGAACCCGAAAACAGTGTCTTCGTAGCCTCAAGAGAGGGTAAATTGTCTTGCCGTCGAGTGTGTGTGTGCGCCAGCTCAACCTTTTGAGTCTCTCTCTTCAAAATCTCAGAGGCCACGACCACAGATCATGTGTCCCAGTCGGTACAGGCGGGCGTGTTGGGGTGAAACCATGTTTAGCACTGCATAGCGACGCGATAATATCCCCTCTTCTAGCAGACATGTACGAACGGACAAAAATAAAACAGAACATGAAAGATGCACCATACCTGCTACCCGACCGCGCCTTTCTTGAGTGGTGTGATTTAAACTTTTTGAAACTTTCCTTTCATGCCTGCAGCTGTCACTCAAACTGGTAAGTAAGGTTTTCCACTATCTGGTGTTTTTGTGTTTGGATTCGATAGCATTCGTAAGACACTGCCTCCCTTATTTCCTGTCTGGGATGAATAAAGCACATATATCTTTGTGTGTGTGTGTGTGTGTATGTGTGTGTGTGTGTTGTCTATCTGAAGGGCTCTGGTTCAGAAGACTTCAGTCACCTCCCTTCAGAACAGAGGCGCAAGAAACTGCAGAACAGGATTAGCAGCATCGGTGTGGAGGTCCAGAGAGAGAGAGAACAGAGGTACCTTCAGAGCTCTGTGCCACTGCTAGACGTGTCTTTAAAGGGGCGGTTAACAGAAATAATAGTAGTAATTTACGTCTGATGTTATTATGGGTTATCAATGCGTGCATAAAGCATCAGAAAATTATGTTGCATGAATCCAATGAAATCCCTCATAATTTATTGATTTAACGGGTGGAGTCTATCTTCCCCCTTGGCTAGTACGTAGCCAACGGGTGGCCAGTTAGCGTTAACGTTCACTCGCGTGGCAGTGACCGATTACCACACACTTAGCTGCAGTGCGGCTGAAGGAGGCTACAGTATTTCTGATGTTGGAGCGTGTGCAGCCAGTGTTTCAGGTCACACCCCTACAATCCAGTTTCTTTCCAAGACCTGAGTTTATCAGCTGACTTCAACATGTATAACCTTTCAACATTTTGCTGACAAGACACTTGGTAGATGGTGAGGTGGAGACATCCCTCCGTGACGTGTTACGATTATTTTTTATTGTTTTTTTGATCCTGTCATTGTAAACTACCTAGCTTACCACACACATGCGTGCGTGTTTGTGTGCGTCTTGCAGAGATGCTCTGGCTAAGCTGCGGGAGGTGTACCAGAGGAGTCCTGAGATGGGAGACGCCAGCAGTCTGGACTCTCAGATAGAGGAGGCCAGTCAGAGGCTGGACCGGCTGCAGAAGGAGCTGCACAGACACCAGGTTCGTACAGCTTACTTTAGTTTCTCTAGATGTTTTATGATATTGTTCAGGAAGGAAATACCATTGGCAAACAATTAACAAAATTGCTGCTTTATCTAAATGTCTGTCTTTATTGGTGTGTGTGTGTGTGTGTGTGTGTGTGTGTGTGTGTGTGTGTGTGTGTGTGTGTGTGTGTGTGTGTGTGTGTGTGTGCGTGCGTGCGTGCGTGCGTGCGTGCGTGCGTGCGTGCGTGCGTGCGTGCGTGCGCGCGTGCGTGCGTGCGTGCGTGCGCGCGCGCGCGCGTGCCCCCACAGGGTTGGTTGCAGGAGACGGAGAGCAGGCTGGTAGATCACAGCGGCAGGCGTCAGAGTGGAGGTTGTGGGTTTGAGTCCCAGGCTACAACGCCAGGCAGCAGCAGCCTGGGTCACCTGGAGAACCTCAACCACCAGGGTCCTTCAAGCCGAGAGAGGCACGTGCTCACAACAACTCACTGCTCTTGTTTACCGTTATGTCTGTTTACTATTTATTTATGCCCTCAATTAATGCCATCTAACTAGCTCTATGTTATACTAAGATAAGATAAGATAAGATATTCCTTTATTAATCCCCCTTAGGAGAAATTCACAGTGACCAGCAGTACAAGGGGATAGTTGAGTGCAATAAGAACCTGACTATAGTCAATAAACAATAAATAGATTTACCTAGAAAAGATTAGATTAAATTAAATTAAATGCGAGCTCTTAAAGTCAGATCGGTGAAAAAGTGAGAACCTGTATGCATACATAGTAATCATCATTGAGATGGACAGTGCAATTGGTTGATGAGCATACATGGTAGTCATCATTGAGGTGGACAGTGCAGTTGGTAGGCAAACATCCTTGGTAGTTATCATTGAGATGAACAGTGCAATTGGTAGATGAGTAGATGAATAGTGCAATTTATAAGCACACGGTACTAACTGTATGAGTAGCAGCTGTCTGTTGTGTCCAATCTTCTGTAGACAAACATGGGCTGTAATACTAAATACAAAATGAAATGCGTGGTCTCATTGTTGTTGCATATAAGTACACCCGATTCCCATTCAACCTGGACTCTTCACCGGCTGTGTTGAATTGCATTAAGAGATGCGACAAGGACGTCTTGTGCCTGTCTGTCTGTCTGCATCGTGTCTCCTCACCGCTGGTGTTGTGTCCTTCAGTCCCGACGGCAGCTACACGGAAGACAACACCGCCGAGCTGCACCTGAAGTCTCGCAGCTCGGAGTTTGACGACGACTTTGACGAAGACGAGCCCTTGCCCAGCATAGGCACCTGCAAGGCCCTCTACCCCTTCCAAGGTACTCCTCTTGTCGGGAGCCCGGGGCCCGCGTGCGGTTCACCTGTATATACGTATAGTACTGTAATATGTATACTGTAAATACATACCGGATTTAGCAGGGGTGGCACGACACTTTTTTTTTGTGGGGGCATGTGCCACCCCAGGCCCCCATCTTGGACATGCCTCTGCGGCGTTACTCTCCAGACCTTTTCTGTGTTCCTTCCCAAGGCTTCCTCCTTGATAAGTGAGGGCCTTTTTCCTTGTTCCTCGGGGGGGCTTCGGGGTTCAAGGGGTGTCCTGTGATGTTGCACGTGAAGCCAACGTGAACTCCAACGTGTGTGCTGCTGCCTGACTGGGTCGTTCCTGACTTGCTCACAGACCACCGCCACCTGACCGCTTGACTGGGACGCGTTTGTTTGTTGCGCAGGTCAGAACGAGGGCACCATCTCCATGGTGGAGGGCGAGCTGCTGTCGGTGGTGGAGGAGGACAAGGGCGACGGCTGGACCCGAGTGCGGAGGGACCAGGATGAGGAAGGCTATGTACCCACTTCCTACATTAAAGTCTTCCTGGATAGCAACGCTAAAGGTGCCATGACTTACATCTAACTGACCTCACACTCTCCACACCACACCGCAACCGTTTGCTGCGACCAGCCAGCACGCGCCAACAGAACACGCAACACACACACGCACACACACACACATGCAACACACACACACACACACATACACATACACACACACACACACACACACACACACAAATGCAACACACACACACACACACACATACACATACACACACACACACACACACACACACACACACACACACACACACACACACACACACACACACACACACACATACCATAATAAGCCCAACTCACAGGAGGGGGCCTTAATGCCATGATCACCGTAGCAACGGTGAGCTCCCTGACCTCGCCTGTGTGAGACGAGTGGACCTTCAGTCCTCAAGATGAACCCTGGCCTTGGGTTCTGAAGCCCATGCGAAGGTGAAAACTAGTTCCTAATTGAAAATGCGCAACGTACTGACACTAACACTTTTAGACGGCCCGGTCCGTGGAGTCCTACGGGCCACTCTTTGACCTTTGACCTCCGCAAGATGTCATACAAAACTAGCTGAATCTGGGCCGTTTAACCAGCACCTCTGAATGTCAACGCAGTGTTCTTAACGCTGTGTGTGTTTGTGTGTTTGTGTGTTTGTGTGTGTGTGTGTGTGTGTGTGTGTGTGTGTGTGTGTGTGTTTCAGTGTGAATGGAAACACTCATTGCTGCTGTTTGTACATGAAATCATATGTGTGTGTGTGTGTGTGTGTGTGTGTGTGTGTGTGTGTGTGTGTGTGTGCGTGTGTGCATGTGTGCATTTGTGTGTGTGCGTGTGTGTTAGGATTGGCCTACTCCTCAGGTAGTTTTGTGGATATTAATTCTATATCTGGGGGCTAGTCTATGCATACTATATTTACAGCGCTATAAAATCTTATCAATCGATTACTCTTTTTTTACCTCTCTTTGTGGCTTTGCCTGTCTGTGTGCTCTAGAGCTGCATTCTTCTCTGCTTGCCTATGGGTTCATGTATAGGCCTATATATACTGTATATACATAGAATATACTGTATATATGTAGAAAATAAATTGACTGTAGTGCATGTCTAGTTCAAACAATGTCTGCTCAGTGTCTAAATCCTGTCTATCGCAACGCGTTCCATATAGCTTAGTTAGGCACACACACACGCACGCAAGCACACACACACGCACGCAAGCACACACACACGCACGCACACACACACACACACACACACACACACACACACACACACACACACACACACACACCCACACACATCCAGCCTCCTGGGAAGGTGAGGTCACAAAGCCAAAGGTCTCCTCCTAATCTTTCCTCAGGTTTCAAACTCCTACATTATGTCCTACTTACCATAACAAAGCCTAACTTAATATAAGTACTAACCTAATGGTTTATTCTGACTACCTTACGTTACTAACCTGATGGTTTACAAACTGAATACTAACATTCTAGTTTTTACAGTGGTTTGTTCAGACTACTTTACATTCTCTAATTTACTAATCTGCAGAGGTTCATTCAGATGACCTCCATTAACTACTAACCAACATGTTTACTGTCATTTATATTCCGAGTTAAGTATAATGACCACTAACCTACTACTTAACTCCCAGCAGGGTTATGTAGTCTACATTAGGTAAGACAGGGTTATGGTTATTATCCATATGATTTTTAACCATTTGATTGGTCGTAGATTATTGAGTTAACGTGGCATTGAAAACTGAAACTGTTTTTCCACCATTTGAAGTAGTGTATGCTATCTACTGAGGCACAGGGTTGTTAATGAGTCAGGGGGCAGTAGGACCTTGAGACTGGGAGGAAATTGCTGCTTCAATTGGCTGAAATGTTACCTTTTGTCTGAGCCTGCCTCTTCTAACCTGCCTGTCTGTTTGTCTGTCTGTCTGTTTGTCTGTCTTATTTCTTCTCTCTATTTACCCCTCTCTCTCTACGCCTCTCTCTCTCTCTCTTTCCCTATCTGTCTCTCTCTCTGCCTCTCTCTCTCTCTTTCTCTCTTTCTCTATCTGTTTGCTTGTAATTTTGCCTTAATGCTGTCTACCTTCCTACCCTTTCTCTTCATCCGTCTCTGTGTTGTTATGACTGCATGTCTCTGTATGTCTGTCGCCTGTTTTTGTCTCCGCTTGCCCCCCCTTTTGTCTTTCTGTTGTTCCTCAATGTCTGTCTGTCTGTCTTGCTCTCTTTACTCCATCTCGCTGTTCTTCCTGCCCGTCTGTCTGTCTCCCTCTCTCTGCCTGTCTGCCCTGCCTGTCTGGCCGCCTGTCTGTGTGTTTATTTCGTAGGCTTCGAGCAGGCTAGTCGACTAGTCTAGTACTAGACTGGTAATGACCAGTAGGCGGCGCTGTGGAGAGATGATGACTTAACCGCAACAGGAAGTGATTCGTAAAGAATGAGAGAATGGAGGAATTCTGGTAAAAAGGTTTCATGGACATAAAAACACACATTGTTTCAAGAGTTTCTTACACAGATTGCCAATGTTTGGATGTCAAATTCAGACAAACTGAAAGGACTTGCGTGCTATTCCTGCAATCAACACGAACCCCGAAGAAACCAGAGGAATCTCTCCTCTTTTTCTGAGATGGATTTCAAAGGAGGAGGGAGGCAAGGATATTACATGTATTCAGGGAAGACAAAAAATGTGTTTCCATGGAAATGTCTTTGCTGGTGAGTTACCACGGTAACCACTACATCACATGCAAAGCAGAGGAATACTGCTGCCTAGCAACCCTAGGTCTACATTTTCCCCTCTATGGCATAACTTATTTGGGTTGTTTCCATAATGATTGTCTCCTTGGTTACAGTACACCTTTCAACCCTCCTACTTTCCTTTATGCCTTTGAACGCACCTGTCTGTCTACTTGATTGTCTACCTGTCTGTCTGTCCGAGTGTTACTGAGCCTTGCTGTTTGTTTACTGTTAGTGAGAGAATACGGAACATCTCAAAGGTCAATACTAGCAATGTTAAGAAACTCTGGGTCAGCAAGACTCTTCTGCCATGTTAAACAGATCCAACATGGAGCCTCTCCCGTGTTGAACAGATTCAACATGGATCATAATTAATGTTAGACAGATCCAATATGGACCCTATGTTAAACAGACGCAACATGGATCCTCTACCTTGTCGACCAGATCCAACATGGATTCCGAGTCAGTCGTAGTGTAAAATAGAGCCGTGGCAAAGTGAAACAGCAGTATTAATGTGTTCCTTTTGAAATGTATTTACTCAAATGTATTGTTAATGTCAAGCTTAATCAAAGTAGAAAGGCCTACAGAGAATGCAAGATGGCTGCTATAGAAATGTTTTACCTGTTGGACCTGCTAATGCTTTCAGAGAAATGCTTTTCGGAAATGTCCGGAGGGCGAGAAAAGACATACCGTGATGTCAATATCTGAAAATGTTAAAGACTTTCAAGTGCATCGAGAAGGTGGAGAAGCCAACTCCTCATAGTAAATGATGCTCCTATTAGCTGTGTATTCCCTTAATAGGATCCAATGTTGTTGACTCACGAGTGAAATGTCAAACGTTATTCTATCGAAAACTTGAAAGCTCATGGCTATAATTTGGTGGATTGTAAAATATATGAATATGCTTGGTTATTTCTGTTTCTTTTTTATTTTTTACATTGTTTACTGGTATGTAGAAGTGGGCTTTTTTGAAGTTTGTGGATGTTTCCAATTTTCAACTAAACTAAACTTTAAACAACAATGGAGTCTGTATTTTTCTTTCATTAATGGATGTTTGTATAGTGAGTAGGCTATTACTATGAATTGGGATTCATAGTATTAACCTTATTAACCCAGCATTAACCCAGATTAACCTTTTTACAAAATGCATAAACCTTTCAAACGATATATTATTATTATTATTATTATTATTATTATTATTATTATTATTATGTGTGGATAAATTAAAATGTGCTTCCGATCGGCCGCGTGAAGGTAGAGGTAGAGGTCTAGTCAGCATAGCAACCGTTTTGTTGATAGCAACCACACCGCCGCCATTATTCACTGTTGGCGCAGTCATGAGCGCAATGGACGGCCAACCAGAAGAACAAGAGGCAGTCGTTAAAACCAGTGACGTTTATAAAGTGTCTGAAAATCTACCGGCGCGATTTAATAATCCTCACTGCTTCCAAGGTTACAGGTAGGCCTAATATCCATTTCTGATTGTCAAGTCTTCCCAGCTAGTAAGCGTATGCCACGAGCTTGGAAGGACACCTATTTAGAAACGTTAACGTAGCTTCTCGTAATGAAAAATATTTGCCTTAATTTAATCTGTTAAATTAAAATGTAGGCAGGCGCACCTGTTACGCACCTGTTACTTAACCCGTTAATCTGGAACACTACCGCCCCTTAGGAGTGACTTAAGGTACTGACATACAAACAAACAACTGCATTTGCAAGTCGGATACAGGGTGCGACATGGAAGCAGAGGGAGATGTTATGAGATTGGCAAGTACCATGAGTTTGAGTGGAATGAAGAGAGGTGTTGAGATGAGAAGGATATATTTGGATGGGGAGGTGAGATGTGTGTGTGTGTGTGTGTGTGTGAGAGAGAGAGAGTGAGAGAGAGAGAGAGATGGAGAGATGGAGAGATGGAGAGATAGACTGAGAGATGTATGGAGAGCTGGAGACAGATATGGAGAGATAGATATGAGATAGAGAAATAGATATAAAACAGAAGCATGGTGAGATATATGGTGAAAGATATAGTTAGATGACAGAGAGAGAGAGATTGCAAGATGGAGAGATCCTGGGTGAGTTAGAGAAAGAGAGAGATAGTGGGTGAGATGGAGAGGGGTTGAGAGGGAGAGAGAGTGAGTGAGAGGGAGAGAAAGATGGAGAGATAATGGGTTAGAGTAAGATGGAGAGATAATGGGTTAGAGTAAGAGAGATGAGATGGTGGGTGAGATGTAAAGAGAGGGGATAGTGGGAGGGATGGAGAGATAATTGGTGAGATGGAAAGAGAGACAGAGAGGCTGTGAGTGAGATGGAGAGAGAGGGATAGAGAGGGCACTATTCCACATTATGGCAGCGTGCCGAGTCCATTTTCCTTAATTACCTTATTTAGCAGGTCTCATTAAGCTGAATATTGTGTTAGGACAGACTGACTTTTCACTCAGATATGTTGTCTGTTCTCTTTCCAAACCCAGGCTGTTTTTTTTTTTTTTGGGGGGGGGGGGGGGGGGGGGGGGGGGTTCATTACAATGAAATGTCTTCCTCAGTATTCTTGAGGCCGCCCCGGTACTAAAAAGTAACTGCTGTTTTGTGGTTTGCTCTAGCCAGAAAAAGTCCAATCCACTGTACCGGACGTCCAACCAGACATATGGAAGCAAGAGTCCCACTGTACACGAGATGCCTGTGAGCAACACGCCAGTATACATTCGCAAGGGTCGCCTTTTATTACCCAACAGCGTCGGGTATTCACTAAGACTGAGTGCATGACACCACGCGAAGATATTCCTCAGTTATCGCATGAAAAGATATCCTGTTGCAAGTCTCCCTTGTGACAGTGGCTGGTGTCATTGTTGTGTGTCCCTGCGCAGACTCACTTCAACGGAACATCGCGACACTTTTCAGAGGAGAAGCTGCAGAGCGGAATGTTCCGGGACAATGGCTTCAACACTTTCTTGGATAAAAACAGAATCTCTGGGAAGGATGCCATGGTGACCCTGCAAAACAGAATCAGCTTCAACCACTGCTATCTCCATGGCAACTAGCACACCAACCACTGGCTGCACCTTGGCGCTCAGTCACGCCTGAGCCTGGCGCTGGAGGTCGACGTCGCGAGACGTCTCTTTCCTCAGAGAGACGTGTTCTCCTGCGTGTTTGCAGATGCGTCTCTGTGTGACTGCTGTCCTACGACTGGCCCGTAAACACATGATGTCCCTGTGTCCGTCTGTCCCTCTATACATAAACAGTATGTTCTCACTCAAGTCTGGTTGGTTATGTTCTCACTCAAGTCTGGTTGGTCATGTTCTGACCCAGGTCTGGTGAGTTAAGTTCTGACCCAGGTCTGGTGAGTTATGTTCTGACCCAGGTCTGGTGAGTTATGTTCTGACCCAGGTCTGGTGAGTTAAGTTCTGACCCAGGTCTGGTGAGTTATCTTCTGACCCAGGTCTGGTGAGTTAAGTTCTGACCCAGGTCTGGTGAGTTATGTTCTGACCCAGGTCTGGTGAGTTAAGTTCTGACCCAGGTCTGATGAGTTATGTTCTGACCCAGGTCTGATGAGTTATGTTCTGACCCAGGTCTGGTGAGTTATGCTCTCACTCAGGTCTGATGAGTTATGTTCTGACCCAGGTCTGGTGAGTTATGCTCTCACTCAGGTCTGGTGAGTTATGTACTCACTCAGGTCTGATGAGTTATGTTCTGACCCAGGTCATTAGGGACATGGAGTAGGAGCCTTTTCCAGGCTGCCTGAAGTGGAAGACTTCACATGTACACACACACACACAAACACTTCACACACATTTTACCACACACGCACACGCACACACACACACAGTTGGGAGGGAGGGCACTCTACTGTGAGACAAAGTCAACATGATAAACATCATGAAGGAGTCGGGATAATAGCGTATTGATTTGCTGCATTTCTGTCCATTGTGCTGAATTATCAACCACCACCGCATCTTGAAGCTCTGAATGCCATTATGGGTAGAAAGATGCCAGCTTGTGATATTTACACCATCCCATCCAAACTCCCACAGCATCCCCAAACACTTTGTTTGCTTTCCAAACAAGAACAGAATGGACAAACAGCATGATCACCCTAGGGAGGACCAAGCTCGAGAAACAAAGAGAGAGGGGAGATGGAGAGCGAGAGAGGGAGGGAGAGAGAGAGAGAGAGAGAGAGAGAGAGAGAGAGTGTCAGGTGGTTCTCAGCATGGTTCTGGATTCCCTATACCCTACCCTGTGGAGCCAAGAACGCCAAGATCACGATTTTTGCGACCAAATACTAAATAACTAATGGATTATATTAAGTGATGTGTCCGGTCTAGTATTATTCATAGTTATTAATCAAGTGGCCATAACACATGGCCATGATGCACATAATGCAAACTATGCCTATATCACTGTTCCTAAAGTCTTTATGAAACGGATTCTTTAAACGGGCCTCCATTTTAAGTACCTGAATCAATTGCTATCTAAATCCATGATACTGTTGCATAGCCTACAGATGCGTATGCCTCTCTGCTCTTGGAAAGGTAGGACTACAGGCAATTACAAGAAATGCATTATTACAAATGTGACTCCAGGTCATGATCAAGATCTCACTTGACGTAAACGCGATTGCGGTGTTCAATTGAAATGCACGTTCGAATTCATTCAGATCCTTCACTTTATTCTCCCATCATAATAAGAATAACGCAGGACGACCAAATCTCTCGCTTCTTGCCAGAACGGTCCACCACACCCACTCCTCGCGGCGCTTCCGGTCCAAAACAGCAGGCGTCATCTCGTCTTCCTCCGCTGCACCCCCGGATCCGCTCCCGAGCCAACCTGACACCATCGCACGGAGGAGATGTGGAACTGTTGATGGTTTTTTTTTTTTTCTAAAGCTTCACACGTAGGCTGCAGCACCAGTGTTGTCTTCATTGTGTGTTGATCGGCTCTCTTTCACGCCGAGGGAAGAGAGAGGGAGGGAGAGAGAGAGAGAGAGAGAGAGAGAGAGAGAGAGAGAGAGAGAGAGAGAGAGAGGGGGATAGAGAGAGAGAAGGGAAAGAAAAAGGGAGGGGAGGAAGGAGCGATAGAGCACAGAACATAAAGAGGAGAGGAGAAGGAAGAAGGAGCAGGAGTAGGAGGAGGAGGAGGAGGAGGAGGACATTTCTGAAGGGAGGCAATCGGTCTGCATGTGAAAACACAGGGACTGGGGGAGAGATGGAGCCGGCCGAAAAGGTTTTGCGGGTCGCGTTGCTGTTGTTGATGGGGACTGAACTGACTCAGGTAGGATAACGACCACCAGCTCCTGCTCATAATCAGCCTCCGTTAATGTGAACTTGAACGGTATCGTAACGTTATATGTTCGTGTCGGAATGGGTGTAGCCTATAGCCTAGCCTACTTTTATTTTTTTCCATTCATTAAAATGTACGATCTTTAACATGTAGGTTGACGTGACGTGTATAGGGTTAACGTCTAGGTAAGACAACTTTATTGTATTACAGATTAATGTCACCTATGGCTACCTGAGCCCAAACACCTGGTTCAGTCGGTCATGCCCATAGTTTTTTTTTATTGCCAATTGAACCCCCCCAAAAAAAACATTTAGTTTTATTAAGGAAATTGTTATAGGCCAATATAAGGGGCCATTTTGATTTGATTGATAATATTTATTGTGTATCGTTATCAAATGTAAATGAAATACATCTACAGATATTCCCGAATCACACCCCAGTTAAATGCATTATATAGCAGCTCGTGGCCTATTACATCAACTCCAAAATGTTACTACAAAGAGATTGATTTGAGATTGAGGTGATAATTTGAATGCCGTCTTTAAAGGTCAAATAGAAGTGACATCCCCTCACTGATAATTGAACAAAGACCGAGTAGCCCATACTTTGACGTGCTTGGCAGCTAAATAATACCCTCATTATTAATTCCAATCAGCCTCACCACACCAAGCAACTCTTCCAGCAGCCTTCTCCCCCCTGACGCTGCGCCGTCACCAGACCACCTCATCGCCCTATAGCCCCCCCCCCCCCCTCCCCCAAACTGGCTGCTGGTGTTGCATATGGGTTCGCATGGTCGTCGACATGTTGGCCTACACCGAGTACATCGCCGTGGAGTGGGAATAATAAGATATACGGAATGACTGTGGTGCGCCTTGTGTCTTCAGCTTCAATCCAGATCCACCTCCTGTTTTTCTTGGCGCCCCCTATAGAGGATGGATGGCTTTATTACCAGGCAGGCTCTGTCACCGTTATAAGACAATCTGATATAGGCTCAACCTAAAAACGGCAGATATCAAAGATATCAAATAGCCTACTGATACTCCCAAAGGCATTGTGGGTGAATGAATGAATTAATAAATGGCCCTATAGCCCTATAGCGGTTGGCATTGTTACAAGTATAAATATGAACTATAGAGGAAGGAGATGAGATAGAATAGATAAAACGGGGGAGGCAGCAACATAGGCACTCATGGTGTGAGACAGAAAAGCCACAGAGGATGGAGAGAGCTGAATGGTTTAATCTGAGAAGGGTATTAATTTCTCCAGAGCAGACAGATAACACAGTTTTACATGCTGACAAGCAGCAACTGAGCTGTGCTGCTCATATTCCTGACTGCTCCATTCAGAACACTAAAAATAGCATTTCTGACGGAACTTTCACGTGCAGTACCGACGGTGACCACTAGTCGAGGTTCATGTTGTGCGCTTTCATCATATTCATCATTGGTGTCCCATCGCTCCATCGGCAAAGATAGCGAATGCATCGTACACTAGTAAAGCTGTAGCTTTTCAACCAGGAGAAATGTCTTTTATAAATAATTGAATCAATTACCCAATCAATCGATCATTGAATCAATTATGGATTGAAAATGGCAATGACCTAATGGCAATGATCTCCATTTCCACATCACTCACAGCGCGTACAGCACTACAGCTAACAAACACCCTTCCTGTCCCGTGTCTCCAGGTGTTCCCAGCCAATCCGGAGGATGGGTGGCAGGTGTTCAGCTCGGCCCAGGACACCGAGGGCCGCTGTGTGTGTACCGTCGTGGCCCCTCAGCAGACCGTCTGCTCCAGAGACGCCCGGACCAAGCAGCTCAAACAGCTGCTGGAGAAGGTACGGACTATACGAGTGCGATGCGAGGACGGATCTGTCCGAATGTATATTTGACGACGCACTTAACGGAGGGGTGTGGTTTTGCGCGTGGCGTCGGCGGCGAGCGGCGCGAGACTTAACGGCGCGTCGAGGAACACTTATGGAGGCGGTGTTGCGCGTCGTCTTGACGATGGAAGATAAAAGTTACGAAACGGCCATACCTCACTCCCAATTTATTTTTTTAAGTACATCGTAGAACAAGAGTTTAATTATACTCGAAGGAGCATTAGCCATAAATATGAAAATGAGTACTGTGTAAAGTAGTGTTAAGGGGGTTCGCTCAACGCCGCCCCCCCCCCCCCACCACCACCACCAACAAACACTAACACACATCAGTGGAATGGTCGACTGTCGGCCAACGACAGATATTCCAGCTACAGCCTCCGACCAGCCACTGACATGGTGCACCGGCCCGGTGGGGCTGTTGGTTTGGGGTGAAGGTGTCTCTTCAGTTGCGTTTAAAGATCACTCAAGAACACTCAACACCGTGTGTCTCCTCCTGATGGCACAGGTGCAGAACATGACCCAGTCCATCGAGGTTCTGGACCAGCGGACCCAGCGGGACCTGCAGTACGTGGAGAGGATGGAGGTGCAGCTGAAAGGCCTGGAGAACAAGTTCAAACAAGTGGAAGACGGACACGAGAGCAACACCGCCAGACAGTACAAGGTAAGACCCACCACACCCTAGACCCAGTGGGAGCAACGTTTGAGAGGACTGCGGATGGAAGCGGATGTAGGGGTTTTTCCACTTAAACTTACCTGTGCTTGTGTGTGTGTGTGTGTGTGTGTGTGTGTGTGTGTGTGTGTGTGTGTGTGTGTGTGTGTGTTTTGTGTGCGTGTGTGTGTGTGTGTGGGGAACATTGTGAGTATTGTTCACAATGTGAGCATTCTCACATTGTTCACAATGTGAGAATAGGGGACTAGTTAAAGTGAGAACAGGACTCATGGTAGACATTTGGACAAAGTCTTGACAATGCGCCACTAGTGTCAAACCAACCAAAATAACAATGGTACATTTGTCTTTTAGTACTAGAAGAGCACTAGGGGCACACTGGCTTACTGTGGTTTAGCTAGTAAGGGTAGCTAGTCACAGATAACTTACTAATAATTACACCGAGGAACAAGGTCAAAATACCAGGTTCTCTGTTGGTAGTGTCGAGGAAATTAATGTATTTGTAAAGATTTATTTTTGTTCTTGGTGTTATTCTTGCTATTAAACCCAATTCTTACAGGATTCTGACATTAACAATAATCTTTCTTAATTACATATGAAGTTATTGGTAATTATACCTGGCTTTGACAAGCCCAATAATCCTACAGTGCTACAATGTTACTTGTAATGTATTGTAAATATTGAGACATTAGAGTACAGGCCCCTCTGTTTCAGTGGAGATGGCTGCTAGCTGCCTGATTGGCTTCAGACCAGGGTGCTGGGTGCTCGTTAGCTTAAGCCAACAGCCAACACTCAACGGTGTTGTTCTCTTGCTTGCAGGGCTAACGTTAGGAAGCGCCAGGACAGGCTATCCCACAAGGCCTCACCTCCAACATGACATTCCAAACTCTCCTGTCCAGCGTCTCTTGACCTTTGACCTTTCACTTTACTTGAAGCCCCTTGGAAAATAATTGAGGGGAGGGGAGTGCCTGAGAAATACTTTCATCGCACTGGACCTGAAGTTGATTCGCCAATCTAGCATGTCAGACTATAATTAGATATAGTGTGTGTGCGTGTGTGTCTGTGTGTGTGTGTGTGTGTGTGTGTGTGTGTGTGTGTGTGTGTGTGTGTGTGTGTATGTGTGTGTGTGTGTGTGTGTGTGTGTGAGTGCGTGCGCGTGTGCGTGTGGTTAAACTCCCACGTTGCATGGTTTTTCGTGAGCCTTGTACGATTAGAAGTGTTTCATTCTCTTCACTGCCCTGGTTAAGTGTGTGTGTGTGTTAAAACTCTTCCTCTAAACTAGATCTAACTATTGAGAGATCAATCATCGACTAGCATGGCAAAAATACATGTGACTGTTTGCATACAACACATATTGAATAGTACTGACCTTCTGTGCTGTCCCTATGAAGAGCTCTAAGTCAAACCTATCCACTTCTCTCTCTCTGCATGACAACCCCCGCCCCCACCTCCACGCACACACACACACACACACACACATACACCCACACACACCTCTTGTGTAACTAGATCTGGTTGCTGAAGGTTGTTCTACATCATAATAATAATGATAATCTAATATTGTTGTCTTGTTTTTTGAATGACGCATGGGACAGTGAGATGTTGCATTTTTGACAAGGTGTGAAAAATAAAGTGTTTTAAATTGGTTCTGCTGTAGAACTGTTGTTACTCATTGAAGGAGCCTGTTCCAATCATGCATTTATCGAACCAAGCCATCATTACATTGACCTACTCCTAGTACACCCTACAGGGGTGCATTACTGCTGGGGCCCTAGGGTGTTAGTGCCTCCTAGCCAAAGACAGCCAAAGGAATCTCAGTGTCTGCAGACTGCAGTCTACCTCGAGGTGTCTTCTACCCCCTACCGACACTTTAATGACATGTATCTCAAATTAACTTCTTAATATCCAAAAATACACATTCAATTACTTAAAAACCCGACTAATAAACTATAGAAGTATCCGATATAATACCTAGAGCCAAGGGTCAGCGTTTCTATTTTCACAACGCAACGCAAGACAGAACATTTTCAGAGCTGTTCCTTGCTGCCCTCTGCTGGTGGGCGGAGGTTACGCTCAACATATCCAGCAGTTGCTTAGTAACCGTAATCCTCGCTGGCAGGTTCACCGCTATCTGACAAACTACAATATTGATCTGACAAAATACAATATTGCATTCTAACAGGATCTGGAGTGAAATTCAAATATTAATCAAATTTACGATTTGGGAAAATTAGGTTTGAGGTTTCAGTCAGAATAATTGTCTGGATAAAACAAACACAGCCCTTGTGTCCTATCAAAAGGAAAGAAAATGGCAACAGGAGAAATTAATCAGCTATTGGTCAATACTTATTCCTGCAAGATTGTAGATGAAAAGTTGAATGTGGCTTGTATTGATTTTCTAAGCCAGATTCAGTAAACTTTGCAATGTATTGTGTTTAGCCTAGAGTTTGGTTACAGTATATATTTTAATATGTATACCTGGTTTTATAGGGCAACTTCTGGGGATAACAATACAGTATAGGACCCTGTGTGTTTCTGACAGGGACACACAGAGTCAGAGTTCAGTCTCCTCTTCCATCCCAGAACCCTTCTATTTTCTGCATATTTAAATTATAGATCACACGTCTGAATTATACATGTCGTATCTATATATACGAAGCTGACTTCTAGTGCTTGAAATTGCGTGGTGTGTGCACACACTGCTAATCTTTACAACCCGACTGTGACTAATACAACACAGTTGTGCTATTTGAGTTGTGCATCGAGTTGCCAAAAGCCACCCATCAGCCCATCTGGCGCTCAGTCCATTACCTCCACAAACATGGTAATATCATTCCACCGTTGAATAATTTAGCTTGTGATATTTGGCCAAGACTTTCAGAGTGTTTCTAGCAGTTCCCAGCTATCACCGCCCACATGAAAGGCTGCGCTTTGGTTTATCTTATTGTTCATTGGCTTTGGGACCACGCACAATTCATGTTTGCGCCAAAATGAGCTTCACGCTCGTTCTCCTGTGTGGCATGCAGTCACATCAGATGAAAAAAATACAATACAACACAAAGGGATTTTCTTTCTTCTTTGTCTGAAGTGGTTCTGGCATTCACCTTCCAAACCTCGTCACTGGTCATCCCCCCCCCCCCCCCTCCCCCCCCCCCCCCCAGATGAATCAGAAGAATAGGAAACGGGATAGAAAACAACGACACGTGTTTGTTTGTCCCCGCAGGCCATCAAGGCCAAGATGGACGAGCTCCGGCCCCTGATCCCGGTGCTGGAGGCCTACAAGGCCGACGCCCGTCTGGTGGTGCAGTTCAGGGAGGAGGCGGCCAACGTGACGGCGCTCCTCAGCTCCCTGCAGGAGCAGCTGGGGGGGCTGGACTACCAGGACCTCAACAGCCGCGTGGCCAACCTGGAGGAGCGCCTCAGAGCCTGCATGCAGAAACTGGGTGGGCATGGCCTGCCGAGGAGCGCGCCCGCACACACACGTGCACGCACGCACGCACGCACGCACGCACGCACACACACACATATACACTCACTCATGCATGCATGTCTGCAGACACACACAGAAGAACACTCATGCACGTCTGCAACAACACAAACATGTGTTTACATGCCTTGTGGTGGGCTGTGTTTTGTTTCAGCGTGTGGCAAGCTGACAGGGATCTCTGAGCCCGTCACCATCAAGACGTCCGGCTCCAGGTTTGGCTCCTGGATGACGGACCCTGCGGCCCCCCCTGGAGACAACAGGGTCAGTAGAGCTCCTTATACGACGGTGGTGGTGGTGATGGTGTCAATATGGTTTCATACTTTTATATTTGCTAGAGGTTTATGCTGTGCTAAACTGGGGCTAACGTTAGCCTGGGCCTAAGCGGTGAACAATGTAAAAGCCCCTTTTAAATGAATTCCCCTCTACCCCTCCCCATCACCCATTCAGGTGTGGTACATGGACGGCTACCACAACAACCGCTTCGTCCGGGAGTACCCGTCCATGTACGACTTCATGACCACGGACAACTTCACCTCGCACCGCCTGCCGCACCCCTGGTCCGGCACGGGCCAAGTGGTGTACAACGGCTCCATCTACTACAACAAGTTCCAGAGTCACACCATCATCCGCTTCGACCTGAGCACGTCGCTCATCAGCCGCACGCGCCAGCTGGACTTCGCCGGCTACAACAACATGTACCACTACTCCTGGGGCGGCCACTCCGACATCGACCTGATGGTGGACGAGGGCGGCCTGTGGGCCGTCTACGCCACCAACCAGAACGCGGGCAACATCGTCCTCAGCCAGCTCAACCCCAACACGCTGCAGATCGTGCGCAGCTGGACCACCAACCACCCGAAGCGCAGCGCCGGCGAGGCGTTCATGATCTGCGGCACGCTCTACGTCACCAACGGCTACTCGGGCGGCACCAAGGTGTACTACGCCTACTCCACCAACTCCTCCACCTACGAGTACATCGACATCCCCCTCACCAACCAGTACAGCCACCTGTCCATGCTCGACTACAACCCGCGCGACAGGGCGCTCTACGCCTGGAACAATGGCCACCAGGTCCTGTACAACGTGACTCTCTTCCACATCATCAAATAAGGCGATACGAATACAGATACCCCCCCCCCCCCCCACCCGCCGGACAGGACTTAACGTGTAATTTCACAATGTTCATCAACAAAGCAATAGACACATAATTTGAAAACAACATAAGTCCCGTCTTGGGCCCGTCTAATTTGATACTACTCACCGAGTCACCGACACTGTCAAATGTCAAGCTAGTTTACGAAGCATTAATATGATTATTTCTAACCACTCATCGTTTATTCTGGTCATTTTGCTGCTCACCATTCAGGCTTCTCCCTTAACCATAACTCCTTGTACTGCTAGTCTTTCGAGCTAATCTCTGTACCGTGAATCAATTTAACACCGATCAGCTAAGCTAGCCTATCCTTGAGTGCAGGGGTTCCCCCAGCTCTTTTCGTCTCATGAGCTTATTTTTAGGCGTGAAAAGTCTTGCGAACCCACACTTCTTCCATTCTTCTGCACACGCTTCCCCCGACATCGTTTCAAGACAATAATCATCTTTTATCTTGCGCCAGAATACACGCCGTCACTTGAAAACAACTAACGACTAAGGAATTTATTATTAAAAAAAGTTGAATGTTTATTTTTTAGATAGGAGAGCACTTTGCATGCTTCCAGTAAACACACATTTTGTTCTATCATACGCAAGTATTGTTTTTCAAAATAACCTGTTAAGCTAACAGTGTGTAGCCTTCGTTACATCCAAAAGCACCAGCTTTCACGTCGTAGCTTAGCTGGATGCTATACTTAGACAACCAGCACTCTTATATATACACTGAGTTAGGTTTGTGTCATTCACTCGATCAACATGTTATTATATATTAGCTTATCTCCACTGCCATCTTTTAATTGTGAGGTTCAGAGTAATATTTTACTTTTATGTTATGTAGGAAAAGGTTCTCCAGTAGGCCTACTTAAACCTACTAGAGAACCACTGTGCTGTGTTATAAAGTGAGCAGATATGGTTCTTACCGTGACAAATTATAATTATAATAAGATTAATAATAACAGTTTTTTTTCTTCTGTGAAGCACCTTTCAATACTGAAGTAATACATTCCATTACATTAACCCAGGATCATCAGATAAACTATAAACGGGGTTAAGTACAGAACACACAGAACACACATAAAAGGAATAAAAACAGAGGTTGACTTTATGACTGACCTAATATCACACTCGGGTCACATACCACAGAATCAACACCTTCTACAGGCATTTCACTGCATTAAAACGATTAGAAAAGAGAGCCCAAATAACTTGGTAGTTATCGAAGTGCGGTAACTGTCCAACTAGGTATATGTGGCCATTACCTGCTAGACTGTTAAATACTCATACACATATGTAATCAGTTATAATAAGGCTAGAAATGTGTGAGGAAGTCTGAATGCTACAGTTCCTCGGTGCACTGCAAATTTGTGCTTTTTTAAATTAAACTTTTTTTGTTAAAAAAACTAATTGTTTTTAAGATTTAGCTCCCTTTTATAATATTTGAAAACCATAAGTTAATGCACTCAACGTTCTGTCTCCAATGTGTGTAGGAGGTTTGAGTACTTATTTAATAATTTGTTTTTATTAATAATGCCATTCCATGTGAGATGTAAATTGATTGTTCAAGTAAAGTTTTAGGTTATTGTGTGTACTGTGCCAAACTGCAAAGGGAAACAATAATAGTTTGTAATTTTTGTTTTGACAATTGAATACAAGTGAAACGTGCAGAATTTCTGTGTAGCAATATTTGCAGACTTGATGCTTGAATAATTTCACAATAAATGTATATGAATGGGTTTTTGACTAAAACATGTATTGCTTGTTGAGAGGCACTAGTTTATGCCTCTTCCTACTGCCTACTTCACTTTATTTATAAGTTCCCACCAAGTATTAGTCGTCCAGATCATGAGTTCTCAAGCCCATTTCAAATTCCACACACCGAAAGGACAAACATGACACAAATCACACACAATAGCAGATACACTAGCTCTGACAGGACAGGACCTTTGCGTTTGTGACACAAAGCATGGCTAGACATGAGAACTTCTCATGGAGACTCCAACTCTTATCAACTCTGCACCGTAAGTATCTTTTGTTTTGTATGTTTTGTTCTCAAATGAGTGCATGTTGTTTCATATGCCAGATGGTGTCATAATGAGATGCTATCATATCAATGCAAATATATATATATATATATATATATATATTTTTTTTTGCAAGTAAAGAGCTCATTGCTGCCCTCTGCTGTCCGACTATACACTACACCCAAGTTTCATCAGTTGCATCAGTTGATAGTGGCTGACCATTTTGTGGCTCAAAATACATACATAACATTATGACTAAGTTAATACATATGCACATTATATTAAAAATGAATACTGAAAATACTTAACATGTAAAGTATAATTTTTTAATCTTTTTTAAAATCTTAATTTTTATATATATATATAAAAATATATATATATTGAAATTGAATATATATAAATATATATATATAAATATATATATAAATATATTATATATATTTATATATAATATAAATATCATATCATTGTGTAAGCACACTCGTCTGCATTTGTCACTGTTCCCACAAAGAAATGCAAGTTTTGACAACACTACACAGAGTGTGACTTGTAGTCATACTTATACGTTGTGGTCTTTCACAGAATACATTGTGATATGATCAAGAATGTTAAGTACACAAAAAATGTCCTCCCTAATTTCTAGTGTCAATCACCAGTCTCCAATACCGTGGTGAAAAGAAAAGAGTCCCTGGGAATTCCCCCTGGGGGAACATTGTTTTAAGGCATTGACCTAAGGAGTAAACGACTGAACAATTTTACACCTTTGTAATGAGAGCCAAATGTGTTGCACCACACATTATAGTAGGCCTACCTTTCAGCAAAATATACTGTAAGTATTTTGCTTAAATGCTGGTACAATTCAAAGAAGGTGGATGAGATACACAGAAACACATATTTCCATATTTTCAATTAGCTTATATATTTGTGAAGGTCACTTTCAGTTTGTTGTTAGGGCTCGCAAAGAGACAATATCGTATAATAAAATGCATCACATTGATATATAATGCTTGGCTGAAGTAATTTGAATAGCCACCCCTGTTGCTCCCTCCCTTGCTTCCTTTCTGCGCCATTGAGAAGTGTTGCATTTCACGCACCCGTGATCTACAAGCGACATAAATGACCCGAACCAATCAGGGAAGATGTTTGTTGGTTTTTACATCAGGATCTTGAAATTAAACATACGTGGAACCCAGGGGGAAGTGGTCCGATCAAGTCAAACGGAGGAATGATAAATCAGGTAAAAATATTCTCAGATGATCTCTGATAAATAGGTTTAGGCCCCGGTATAGCTCTACAGGTATTGCTCAGTCATCTAAGACTTCCTTTATGTCCCTTTGCCGGTCAACTTGTAAACATCTTTCCTCTTCATAGTCCGATATACGTTGTGCAGAGCGACGCAACGCCATGGTCTTACCAGTTCATTACATCAGATTTTTTTAAATTAAAAAATTATACTTTACATGTTAAGTATTTTCAGTATTCATTTTTAATATAATGTGCATATGTATTAACTTAGTCATAATGTTATGTATGTATTTTGAGCCACAAAATGGTCAGCCACTATCAACTGATGCAACTGATGAAACTTGGGTATAGTGTATAGTCGGACAGCAGAGGGCAGCAATGTGCTCTTAACTTGCAAAATAACAGTAAAGCTGACCGGCAGGAAGCTTGTTAAAGATGTAAACATTATGTATCGTATTTTAATGTTAGTGTGGTCATTGGGTAATATTATTATTATTTAGTCATTATTATTATTTAGTCATTCGCATTGTATTATGGTATGGTAGTAGTATCAGAAGAATCTGTAGTACAGAAGTAAAACTAATAGCCTACTACTTTTACTACTAACAGCCTATTATGAGGTAGGAGTACTTCTAGAAGTCGTAGTTTAGTAGACTACTAGACTACTAGTCTACTAGTATTGTACTTTCCTCGTGTATCTTCGCTGTCGTTCATGTCCAAACCCAAGTGGTTTGACACATAGATGTAGACGGTATAGAGCTACAATGGCTAATCGAAATTAACCATTATGATGGACTTTGAAACCATAGGCTTCGAAAACTTGTAGCTTGCCTATTTCTCTTCATAAGAACCACATCACAGGCTCCAGCGTGCTTTGGACGCATAGGCGTGTGAGTCAATGCAGCGTATAGCAGATCTATTCTTAGCTCTATGACAACATGGCAGGCAGTGGATCACTCCTCTGGGATCCAGTCCAAATGAATGGGAAATGTGTTCACGGTTTATGACAACAATGTCGTCTGTCTGTAATCAAAATATCCCATCGATGCACTCATTGATTTGGGATTGTGTTGAATGTGGCCAATCCTTTTTGTCATTAGGGTATTCGTTGATCTATTTTTAGGTTCACAGTGGTGAACCTTTTTTTCGCGTACAGCTTCGCTCCAATGGGCCTACTGTCCGCGGCCCTCAGCTGAAGAATAGGAGGAGAGTAAAAGCACGTGTATGGGGCGTGTCTTATGCTGATCAGATAACCAATCACTTCGAGAGTCTTTTGAATATATTTGCGTATTTTCAAAAGGAGGCGTAACTACGAAATAGGATTGGGCAATTGAAGAAAATCTGACCAATCGCTTAAATGACAGAGGCTCAGCTGTACGCGGTCCCGCCTCCTATTCATTTTCATCAAACCCCGGAAACGTCGTCTTTTAAAGGGACAGTAATGGCAAAAACTGTAACAACGAAGTAGAAGCCAGCCACCAGCCCACAAACCAGAGGAGGGACGTAGATAGCGAACAAGAGAGCGATGTGGCAAGGTTGAAGAAGACGGGGAAGTCTCCATATAAAGCGCCTCCCGTACCGAATAGTGGTTTAACGTCAACCAGTGCGGTCGTCCTACGTCAACTGGACATTTAAAAACTGAGCTGGCCATCTTTAGCCTGCTCAGTCCGATTTCAGGCCAACGAAAGCTATTCGGATCCAAGCTGAATTTAAGACAACACAGCAACACGGATAAAAAGGTAAAATGCCAAACTCCCAAGGAGGAGGAACACGCCTGGCTGCCAGTTCTCTAAATCTCTCTCGATCTACATTTTCTAGAGTCATTAACGTCATTTTTGTTGGTAAGTAGATTATTTTGACAGCTTTGGCCAGCTAATCCAGTGCAATGTCTTGACAAAACCCCCATAGCCTCACATAATGATAACTTGACACCGAGCGGTGTTGAATGTGCAGTGTTTTTATCTTTACAACACACATCTGTTTCCATACTTGGAATATACTTGAAACATGTTTGCCCCTGTTTACATTTTTTCAAACTATCTGGCGGAATTCATTGGAATTTGGCCGAGCCAGCTGATGACAGGAGTCGTTGGCCACATCTTGCAGTGTGTAGGGGGCGTTCCCCAGCTTTGTCTGCCTGCCCCACTCTTCTTGTCTATGTGTACGCGCGCGTGTGTGTGTGTCTGTGTGTGTGGGTGCGCGTGTGTGTGCATTTTGCAGAGGCGACAGATATATTGATAGACCTACCACTTAATGTTCGCTGAACTTTATAAAGCTTTATCCCCCCCCCCCCCCCCCCAAACGCACGCACACGCGTGCTCGAGATTGCATAGAAATGCTGGCGAGCGAGCTCCGCCAGAGCATAAATCTGAGATTATGACGGTGTCTCAGCAGGATGAAAGCTGATAGGTATGTGCAATGGACGCACGGGGCCTACTTATTGTTCTTTGGTGTTCAGCTGTTCGTTGATGATTAATCTAGAGCAGACTATGATTTATGGG
>JAXIVH010000015.1:10219116-10231616 GCA_036785325.1 Urophycis tenuis
AGGGTTTATTGCGGCAGCATAGTTGTTGTTATGTATGTATATATATTTATCTGTGTATTTATTTACATATGCATTTTCTATTTATAGTCAATACATTGTATAGAATTCCCAAGCAATCCCCCTCCAACTTTAGCTGGAGGGTGTGTGCGTGTGTGTGTGTGTGTGTGTGTGTGTGTGTGTGTGTGTGTGTGTGTGTGTGTGTGTGTGTGTGTGTGTGTGTGTGTGCGTGTGCGTGTGTAAAAACATTATGCACATGGTTGGTTGATACTTTAACCTCAGCAGGCTGTCTGAAATAGCGCACGGCAAGTCAACATGCTGTTCCTTATTAGTTCACAGACACACAACCGCACCCAGCCACATGCACACGCACTCACACACACACACACAGGAAGTGTGGTCAGCTTCTGCAGCTCAGCTGATAAAGTTTTTACATGCACATAGTTTGCTGTTCCCTGTCCACAGATGATCAGTGTGTGGTGTGGGTTTGTGTTTGTGTTTGTGTGTGTGTGTGTGTGTGTGTGTGTGTGTGTGTGCGTGTGCGTGTGCGTGTCTATGTGTTTGTGTACTTTTGTGTGTCTGCCTATTTGCTCTCTCAGGTATTAACTGATTCCCTGTTGTGCACACACACACACACACACACACACACACACACACTTCTTTGGTCTGTAAAACAGGCCTAACAGGAGTAAGAGGGTGGTGCCTCGCAACCCCCCTCCTCACTCTGACCAATCAGCATCACGGCTGAACCCCACCTTCCCCTGGCCAATCAGCTCGCAAGAACTCAACCCCCACCCCACCCCCCCTCTCGCTCCAGTCCATGCCTTCAGTGCTGAGTGAGCAGAGAACAGCTCGCTCTACCAGCTGAGAGGGGAGAATAACATAGAGATATGGTAGAGGTGAAAACGCGTCACAAGACGGGGCAAAATGAGAGGAGAGGCGTGATCATTCTTCAGAGAAAGGGTGAGAGAAAGAGAGGAAAAGAGCAACAGAGAGGGAGAGGAGCCAGTAACATGGAGGAGGGAGGAAGGGAGAGGGAGAGGGAGAGAGCTGGTGTGTGAAGAGCCTGTTTGTATTCATAAGGAAGGGAGGAGGGGGGGGGGGGGGGGGGGGGGGGGTTGTTGATGGGGTTTTATTCTTTATGTAGAGAGAGAGAGAGGGGGAGAGAGAGAGAGAGAGAGACTGAGACACTGTGTTGGGACTACCATGATACACATGCCTGCTGAGGGCATACCAACCTGACCTGCTGTCTCTCCCTCTTTCTCTCTCCGTCTCTCTCTCCCTCTGTCTCTCTGTCTCTCTGTCTCTCTGTGAAAACTCCACCCATTCAGGAGGAAGGAAGCCCGGAGCCACATAGCTGAGGAGCTACAGAGAAAGAGGGCGAGTGAGCTACCCCAGCTGAAGTAAAGACGAGGAGAGAGAGAGAGAGAGAGAGCGAGAGAGCGAGAGAGGGGAAGATACCATCTGTCTGTGGGGGTAAGTGTCACAACAAGTTCTCTCTCGGCGTGTTGTATCTGTTTGGTCCCGGCACAGACAGACAACAGTCACGTAAGGCAGAGTTACACACTGCTAAGCAGGACCCGTGGATATTCACTACGGCAGACAACCGAAGTATACAGGTGACAAGTGAGACAGAAGGTCAGATGGATAACTTTTTAACCTGTGGGACAAATCCAAGAGCAAAGCCAAAGACGCGGTGTCTGATTGACCCAACGGCAGCCGGGCAGACAGGCTCACCGTTCATGGAAGGACAGGCTGACAGATAGACAGGCATGGATAGAGAGAGCGACAGTGTCAAACAGCCTCCTCAGCAACTATGTCACCCCACTGTCAGTTTAGCTTAACCCCCCACCCACCCACCCGCCTCGACTTAACAGCCACTGTGTGTGTGGTGTGTGTGTGTGCGTGCACTATTCTCCAGGCCACGCCCCCTCCTTGTATGCACTGTATACAGACACATAAGACTGTCAAACATAGATTAGCTTATCCAATCAACTGGTTATTATAGAGGCTGTGAGAGGCTGTGTGTGTGTGTGTGTGTGTGTGTGTGTGGGGGGGGGGGGGGGGTGATTTGTCTGTTTAATTTCTGGATGTGTCATGTGCGAGCCCCAGCGACAGCTTTGCACCCCCCCCACGAGGAGCAGCCAAATATCTATTGTTATTCATTTTAGCGTGTTTAATTATGGTCACATCAGACGGGATGATGCCACTCTGTGAAAGTGGGTCGCGTGTGCAGTGGGTCACCGACTCTCCCTGGTCTCCAGGCTCAGCTTTAGCGTGACCTGACAGACACAATGGGGGTCAAGGGTCACATAGGAGGAGTTCCATCCAGCATGCTGTCCAAGGGTTTCACAGGTTCATGAGGTCACACCGCGCCAACGTGTGGAAGAAGCAGAGCCGGCCGGGGGTGGGGGGGGGGGGGGCATGTTTTACTAACCACACTAGGGAGTGGAAGTGGAAGTTAGCAGAGAAATTCTTTTGAGTTTTTTTTTTTTTGAAGAAGGGTGAAAGCCTTTTCACGATTCTCTGCGGTTCAGTTTTCTGTTTGCTCCAAACCAACTGGTTTCGGTGTGTGACTTTTGGGGACATGGTGTCGCCTTTGCGTGTTCCTTATTGTAATAAAAGATTAACCAGGTTTTTTTTTATTTTTATATATACTGATATATCCAACCCCTGGCACAGCACCATCTCTGGTAAAACACAGGCCTCGGGTTACACCATAGAATCAGCTCCCATGTGTGTCAGGAACTCCAGCACTGGGACGGTGGGAGTGTGTACTGTGCTCCTGCTGGTGGCAAGCATCCAATCACAGAGGAGGTAGCAAGACAACACCAGGAAGTAAACAGAGGAACTGGTGAAGCTGTTGTATCCCACCAGCCAGTAGAAGTAGAGTAACTAACTAATAAAACTGTTAAAAATAGAAGGACTGTCTACGTATAATGTGCTTGTATGGACAGACATTACCATCTGTGTGTTAGTGTGTGTGTGTGTGTGTGTATTCCTCTAGAATGGTTATAGGAATTAATAATGTATCAATTAGAGTACTGCACTGTAACGAGCATCCAGAATCAATATAGTAAATCGCATAGTTGGAATAACTCTTCTGCTAAACTATACCGTGGAATGCTGGACTGTCCTTGGCAGATGGAAATGTGTCACATTACCAAAGAAAGCCTTGATTGGTGACACTGGGAGGGCCTGCTGCTTAGTTCATCATAGGCCCGCTGACTGCCTCGTTTCATTACAAGTCTGCCTGCTGCTTAGTTTCACTGTAGGCCTGCCTGCTGCTTAGCTTCACCGTAGGCCTGCTTATTGCTCAGTTACTCACCGTAGGTCTGACTACTGCCTATTTTGTGGAATGTTATGCCTGCCTCCTGCTCTGCCTTGTGACGCAATCATAGAAACATGTCTGTTTGGGGGGGGGAGGTTATGGTGACATTTAAGGTCACATTTAAAGGTGAACTAATATGACATGTTGGGTTGATGCTTCATGTGAGTGAGGAAAACACAGAAATGTAGCCTCATCTTGTCTTTTAAGATGTCCTGCTTGCATGTTTCTGCAGTCCTCCCGTCAGCTGCTCTAGCGTCTCAGTGTCGCCGTGATGAAATCAAATGCACCCACTCATGTCCTGAAGTGTCCTGAGTCCTCTGACCTGGGGTCTGAGGCCATGGCCAGTCATATTCTCACACACATAAACACGCAGGCATGCACAAGAAGGGACACACACACGGACACGCACACACAGACGCACACACAGTGCAATTCATGAATCTAGGCCAGATTTGTCCTAGCCATGGTATTAGACTCTATTTATTTAGTGTGTGTGTGCTGTTCACTGGTCATACACTGTCCCATCTTGGCTTTGAGGCTCCATGAAGCACCGTCATGCATGGGTGGTGGTGTAAGCCCACCAGCCTCAGCTGTGGCCAGCGCCCTACCCCCCCGCTACCCTGACGGATGCCAACGCGCTCATAACTTAACAGCTTGTTCAAAATGCACTTGGGAAATAAGACGGGACCAACAATGGAGCCCCGAGGGAATCCCAATGAATCCTCAGACTCCTCAGGAGTCTATAAATACCCCTCAGAGCTGACTGGGTTTCTTCACCTTCCCCCTCTCCTTCGTGCCTGGTTGCCCTTTGGGGTAGACGCCCAGGGGACCCTTTGCCACCTGTTCTCTTCGGGAGACAATTGGAGAAAGTACAAACTAATCTGTTGTTTGTCACAGGGCTCCTGCCTGGGTGCCTTTGTCACATTATTGTGTGTTTGAGTGAAGTCTCTATTTTTGTGGCCTATTATTCCCTACCCCGTTGCTGTCTCTGTCTCTTGTCCCTGTCTCTGAGGGTGCACAATGTAATACAGGCATGTCTGGGTGCAGATGGATTTAACTCTGTCTATGATGTTGCTTATAATATTAGAGTATGATGTCTGCGGATTAGTATGCGACTGTCTTGCCAACGCAGGCCTGTGTTGGTTCTGTAAACACTCTCTTCCTTCTTTGTTTGTCCATTCCCCTTTCTCTCTCTCTCACTCTTTCTATCACTCTCTTCTCACCATTGAGTCAACATAGATTAGGAAAGATCCTTCACAGAGTCTCTTGCACTGTGGTGCGGTCTGCTGTGTGACCTTTGGCCCCTGAGCCATCACTATGTCCAGTCACTGAAGGGCCTCCACCTGCATTGCACCACTGTTAATGAAGAAGGAAAAGAAAGTGACGCCTAATCTGTCAAAAAAATGTTAATGTTAAATGTTAAAAATGTAATCCAGACGTGAATTCCGGACAAACCTCACTTCCTCCCAGTTGGGACAAAGTGACTAGTCTTTTAATGGCGGCGTTTGGGAGCTATTAGTAGAAAGGCTGATGTTCTGGTATTTTAGCTGGTGCTGGCAGCTCTTACAAGTGATCCATCCCAAAGTGAATTGCTTGTCCCTTACAACCATATGTCAGGGTTCAAATTTCAGAGCCCAATATACGACATGACAGGTAAAGACCTTCCTCCCGTGAAACGAATAAACCATGATTGATCTGGCTTTCTTTCTCTCTTTCTCTTCTTTCTTTTGCTCCCTCTCTCCTTCTTTCTTAGTTTCTCTCCGTCTTTCCCTCTTTGCTGCTAAGCACAAAGGGGCTGTTGTCGCCGGGCGTCTTGTTGCCGTGGCAACGGCTCCGGGTGACACCCCACTCCTCACCCCCTGCTCCTCTGATTCATTTCCAAATTCTGGTCCAAGTGGGCCTGGGAACCAGCACGCCTTTGGTTTTTTTCTCTCTCTCTCTCTCTCTCTCTCTCTCTCTCTCTCTCTCTCTCTCTCTCTCTCTCTCTCTCTCTCTCTCTCTCTCTCTCTCTCTCTCTCTCTCTCTCTCTCTCTCTCTCTCTCTCTCTCTCTCTCTCTCTCTCTCTCTCTCTCTCTCTCTCTCTCTCTCTCTCTCTCTCTCTCTCTCCCTCCCCCCCCCCTCTCTACGCCTCCCCCTCTCCTTGTGTCGCTCTCGCCCTCTTCCTCTGTTTCTGTTCCTCTCTTCAGAGACGCTCTTCATCCACTTGATGTGATTGGATTGACTCGGCTGACGTGTTTTGATTGTTTTGCTTGTGTCTTGTTCTCTGTGTCGTTTCAGGGATTCTGAGTGGAATGCTCCTGTCATAATGTCACTGCCAGGTCACACCTCACGCCCAGCTCACATCGGAGGGCATGCCCGGCCGTCGGCCAATCCCAGGGGGAGCCTGAGTAGAGCCACTTCCTGTTTCTGTTTAGAAGAGTTTCCTTACAAGAACCTCGCACTCCTCTGACTCTGTTTAAGGTACACACACAAGTCCTAAAAACTGGAACGGAAATCGCCTCATAATGGCCTTTAGCTAGAAAGTGTAAGGCAGTTCTTTTTCATTCGTCACACAATAATGACAACAACAACAATAACAACCATAATTACACTATCTGAAACATAAAACGCAACCCTTAACCATCACTTGGGTTTAATTAGAGGTGAGGATACATTGTTATATAGTGAAAGGGCCATAGTGAAGAGGGTGTGGAACATATTTTGATCCTTTGACAGTGATAATGTAGTAAGTGTACCTCAGCCTGGTAGAGGTGGTGTAGTAGGCTTTGTACCACAGCCTGGTAGAGGTGGTGTAGTAGGCTGTGTACCACAGTCTGGTAGAGGTGGTGTAGTAGGCTTTGTACCACAACCTGGTAGAGGTGGTGTAGAAGGCTTTATATGACAGTCTGGGAGAGGTGGTGTAATAAACTTTATACCACAGCCTGGTTGAGGTGATTTAGTAGGCTGTGTACCACAGTCTGGTAGAGGTGGTGTAGTAGGCTTTGTACCACAACCTGGTAGAGGTGGTGTAGTAGGCTGTGTACCACAGTCTGGTAGAGGTGGTGTAGTAGGCTGTGTACCACAGTCTGGTAGAGGTGGTGTAGTAGGCCGCCTGGTAGAGGTGGTGTAGTAGGCTGTGTACCACAGCCTGGTAGAGGTGGTGTAGTAGTCTTTGTACCACAACCTGGTAGATGTGGTGTAGTAGGCTGTGTACCACAGTCCGGTAGAGGTGGTGTAGTAGGCTGTGTACCACAGTCCGGTAGAGGTGGTGTAGTAGGCTTTGTACCACAGCCTGGTAGAGGTGGTTTAGTAGGCTTTGTACCACAGCCTGGTAGAGGTGGTGTAGAAGGCCTTGTACCTCAGTCTGGTAACTAACTCCGTCTCCGTCTCTTCCCTACCCAGGTCATATCTTTCACCGGCGCTGCTCCCTCCACCAGGAGTCCTGTCCGCTTGGCATCCGACAGCAGTTGCCATGGAGACATGCAGATGGGTGTGGTAGATCCTGCTGGTCACAGCTTCCAGATGTTGTGGCAGATGTGGAGAGGTCTGGTGGGCATCATTAGATCAGGACGAACACAGAGGTGAGAAATATCAACAGGTACAGGTCTAATACATGTTGATAGCCGTCCAGCAGGGGGCAGTCAATAACTGCCCCCTGCTGGTTGGCTGCAGAACAGCCCCCATGCTTCTGACTGTTTCAAGGATCATTTGAGTCATTTAGTCAGCTGTCCCTCAGAGAGGCGTTGCTTTTCTCTGCAGTTCTTCTCAAATCTGTTTTTTGTTTCCTGTCACCTTTGTTTCCAGTTGGAGCTGCGAGGCTCAGCTTCCTCTATACACGCTCTATGGTGACTTCACAACAGTGACATCGCAGCAGGGACTATAGGAACTCCTCTCCCTCGTCAAACAGCGACTCCATCGGCGCTCATCGACCACCTCAGCCCAGTTCGTCGCGCTTGCAGACAGAAAGCATGCGGCACATCCACGTGGAGGTGGCCCCCAAGGAGGCTCCGCTGGAGCTGCCCGCCCAGGAAGGGGATCTTCCGCCGTCCGCGGCCCCGGCTCAGGGCCTGGACCCGGGCGTGAGACCGGGCACCCCCAGGGCCTTCGGACAGGAGGAGCTGCGTCTCCAGAAGGTCTACCAGCTGTCCATCTTCTCCCACCTGGGGGGCTTCTCCGCCTCGCCGGAACCCCCCAGCGAGGACCCCCAGAAGGCCGCGCCGCGCCTGGGCCTGAAGAGGAGCCTGGAGGAGCCCCAGCTGGACCCCAAGCGGCCACACCTCCACGCCGAGGACCCGGAGGACGGAGCGGTGCTGTGCGGCCCCAGCCCGGGCCCGGGGGCCATGGTCGGCGCGGGCCCCGGGGGGGCGGCGGCGGCGGCCTACGCCTGCACCTTGATGGAAGCGAGAGACTCTGAGGGGGGGCTGTCACCCAGGTCCCCGCCTCTGTCCCCCAGCCAGACCCCCGCCCGCCGGCCCGCCCAGCACAACCACACCAGGCCCGTCCCCGACGTGTTCGCGCCCCTCTCCCCCAAATCCCCGCCCGCCTGCTGCGAGCCTCCGGGGCTGACGTGCGGCGGCAACAACCCGGGCCCCGCTCAGAGCCTCTCCCCCCGGGCCGAAGGCCTGGGCGGGGGGCGGCCGGCCGGCCACCACCCCCAGCCGGGCGGCCCCGCCGGAGAGGGCTGCTGCGGAAACGGCTGCTCCTCCTCGCCGGGCCAGCCGGGCCCCCAGCCCTCCGACGCCGCCGCCGCCTGCTACGAAACCCCCTGCCCGGCCAGCCCCGCCAGCTCCCCCGGCCCCTTCTCCCCCCCGCACCACACGGAGCTCCTGGAGCCCGGGGAGGCCACGGAGTGGGAGGCCGGGCTGGAGTCCTCGCCGCCGGAGCGCAGCGCCACCCAGGCCTCCTCTTCCTCCTCTTCCTCCTCCTCGGGCCTGCCGCTGACCCCCAGCCCCAACGGGCACCGCATCACCGCCCCGGGGGCCCACTGCCCGGCCAAGAAGCGGCTGCTGTCGCCCAGCGACACGGGGGAGTCCTGCTCGGAGGACGAGGGGCCGTCCACCTCCAAGAGGAGCCGCCTGGCCCTGCTGGCCCCGGGACTCGGACCCACCTCCTGCCGCAGCACCGACGCCAAGGCCGCGCCCTACTGGAACCACCTGCTGCCCTCCGCCAAGGTATGCACATACACACACACACACACACGCACTGACTAAACGTCATGGAGTCATGGTTAATAACCACATGCATCATGCTGGAACAAACAGAGGAGCTCCAGAAGAGAGCCCATTCAGAGGCCCGGCTATTGTTTCACTCCCATTGACACGCACACACACACACACACACACATACAGATACAGTACTCTCCTACTGCCTGGAGAGTGGTGGTGGGCTGTGTTGGGGGCGCTAATGGTAACAAAGGGGCTACTTTTCCATAGGTGTCACACCATGATGTGATCAGTGACCACAGGGGTCAGGGGTAGTCACCGGGACAGAGACAGGTGAGGGTGAGGGGGTAGGAGGGCAGAGAAAGACGAGAAAAGAGAAAAAAGGAAGACATTGAAATCTGTGAAGAAACCGAGAGGGTTCGGGGGAGGTGTTGACAACGTTTCACAATGTCCTCTGCGTCTGTGAGCGAGCGCGGGGACGACGAGGCTAGCCCGAGCTGACATAGGGCTCCTCGCTCGGTCCAGAGCCACGGGCTAGCTAGTGGCGCCGACGGGGATCGTCCCTCTGTAAGCGGAGGGCTTTCTGCTAGCATAGGGCTAGCCCCTAGCGTAGGGTTAGCTGCGAGGGAAAGGCCGGCTAGCAAACAATTAGCTAACGAGTGTGTCGTCTCTGCTGTGGTTGACTGCTTAAACATGGGGAATGCTTGTTTACATGAGGCAATGTCCAGTACTCGGTGTTGTGTAAGTAAACTCACACACACACACACACACACACACACACACACACCCTCTCACCTGATGACCAGATGAATGGTATCATGGTTATTATTAATGGTTGTCCGTTGTTGTAAGGTGATGTTAGGATTCAGATAGGGGATTAAAACGAGGCGTACGACGATGTTAAGAAAACATGCTTGATTTTTACCTTCAGAATGCAACAGAGTGCACAAGATCAGGCCGTCGACTGAAGAGTGGGCTGCGACTGAAAAGGTGAGTGCGGCTCTTAAGTGGAGCGTGTTGTGGAAGTATCTGCTGTGTGTGTGTGTGTGTGTGTCTGTCCGTTGGCGTGATTATCTTTAACGTTTGCTCGGGTGCGTTGCAGTCGGCAGCTGCGCAGTGGACGGCGTGCGGACAGCGGGCGCTCAGCGAGACCCTCCTCCACCGTCAGCCGAGCCCTGCTGGGAAACTTTGAGGTACCCCTGCTGCGCCCCCAAGCCTGGTCCTCCCCTGCATGGGCTTTAGTCGCTGTGTAAAGGGGCCTGGTTGTGATTTAAAAATACTAACTGACCTATAGTTCAACTCTTATTTGGTATACATGACATAGATTCAATTTGTGTCTCTCTCTCAGAATAGAATAGACTTACTTGTCCGTGAAGGTGTACATTTTCCTTCGTCTTCATCATATGGTTTCTAAAAATAAGATTTGCTTACGACAGAATACATAGCGCTTCTTCATGCTGCTGTCCTGCACTTTCTGCTGTGACGGCTGCATTTCACGTCTGTGATGACTGATCTTATCTTTCGTGTGTGTGTGTGTGCGCGTGTGTGTGTGTGTGTGTGCGTGTGCGTGCGTGCGTGTGCGTGTGTGTGTGTTTGTGTGTGTGTGTGTGTGTGTGTGTGTTTGTGTGTGTGTTTGTGTGTGTGTGTGTGTGTGTGTGTGCGTGTGTGTGTGCGTGCGTGCGTGTGTGTGTGCGTGTGCGTGCGTGTGTGTGTGTGTGTGTGTGTGTGTGTGTGTGTGTTAACCCTAGGAGTCCATACTGAAGGGACGGTTCTCTCCGTCGGGGCAGATCGAGGGCTTCACGGCTGAGATCGGGGCAAGTGGCTCCTACTGCCCCCAACACGCAACGCTTCCTGTCCAGGTCACGTACTACGACATCTCTGAACACAGCGCCCCCTCCCCCTTCCTGGTCAGTCTCCACGCCCGCACATACCCGCACATTTACACGTACTGTATATACGCCCGAATTCGTACGTTTATTGTCGTAGGGCTGGGCAATGATTCGATGCCATCGTTTATTCTCATTTAATGAATGAATGAATGAATTTAAAGTGTTGACTTATCGCGATACCCCCGTTCACACGAATGTTATGTCTGTGACGGATTAGCATGTTAAAAGCTTTTGAGTAAAATGTGTGTTTGATTGAGTCTCGTGGTTCTTAGGCGTTCGTTTTGCAATCAGAACACCGCTATACAGTCTGCTTTGTGTTGAACTCCATGAGTCCACCGACGCTAGTGTATGACGAGGTGTGATGTCTGTCTCTGGCAGGGTGTGGTTTCCCTCGAACCCCTCGGGAAGAAAGGATACAGCGTACCCAAATCAGGGACCATTCAAGTGGTGAGTGACCGCGCCTCCTCTCCACCCTGTGGAGTACTGATCACAGTTCCCCCTGTCTTTAAGGGGTCAACGCTGCCTTTTAAACACTTCCACATTGGTGGGCTACCAATCCAACTCATGGCGCTACATTGAAACAAGGGTCCAATAGGATGTATTGACCAGGTGTTTCCTTGGCAACTCAAAAACCATATGTTCAAAGAACCCCTGGAGAATATTTTAATTTCAGCTGATTAGGTCGATAAAAATCAAGTTTGTTGTAGAAGATGAAAGTCGCTTTAAAGTGACCAGAATAAACACACTGTGCTGTCCCTTCATTGTACATAATGTACTTCAGCTGTGGTCCGCAGCCTTGATTAAAAGATTGAAGCATTATTAAGTCATTAGAGCTCAGCATCTTGTTGAGTCCATTTTCTGTGATAGAAATATCAACAATAGTTGCGGTGTGGAACTGCAGAATTAATGGAACGCCAAATTTGTCTTTTTGACCATCTGTCCTCCCGTCTGTCCACACAGACCTTATTTAATCCCAACAAAACTGTGGTGAAGATGTTCCTGGTGACCTACAACTTTGAGGACATGCCTGTCAATCACATGACCTTCCTCCGCCACCGTAACTTCCTGGTGCCTGTGGAGGAGGGGCCTGAGGGCCAAGGGGAGGGGCCAGCAAGGGGCGGAGTCCCTGAGAGGAAGAGGATACTCTGCTACCTGATACACCTCAGGTATGTCGCATGTGGGAAGCATCATGTAAACACTGCTGAGCATTTACACTCATGTTGCACTCTTAGTGCAATAATGACACACTTTGACCGATCTATAACAGTTTCATCAGGTAATGCCTAGTTGCGCAGAATTGCCTGACACAAGTTTATTTAAATTGCCCTTCATAATGTGTAAAAGTCGATACAGACTCACATTAAAACACAATAGTCTCATCTTAGGGCTCAATGTTATCTCATTACAGTGAGCCATGTTAAATGTGTTCCTCCGCTTCAGATTCCAGAGTTCAAAGTCTGGGAAGATCTACTTGCACAACGACATGCGGCTGCTATTCTCCCGTAAATCCATCGAGATGGACACAGGGATTCCTTATGAGCTCAAATCTTTCACCGAGGTGCCAAGAAACCCCAAATATTCCCCCCGTGTGTGACTGCTCACGCACGGCACCCACACCCCCCCACCGCCCAGACCCCAAACCCCAAACCCCAAACCCACATCAAACACAGCCCTTCCCTGGTGGGACAGCCAGACAGACAGACAGATGGTTGGACTGACTGATCTCCTGAACAACTGACTGACCCAACTTGAGATGCAGAACTAGAATCACTTGAAAAGACCAGTACACACTTTCCACATTCACACACGCACGCACGCACGCATGCACACACACACACACACGCACACATCCCTCCACATGCACAACACAGTCGACACACACACGCGACGGTCGAATCCTCACGCCAGAAGCATCCTTCCTCACCCAGGGGTGGATTCTAACCTCCAATGACTCTGAGCCCTGGGCTCCCATCATCTGGATCTTCCTAGCGGCTTCAATCGAGAGAGTACCGGTACTTCCTGTCGGAGGGGGGCGGGGTTGGGGGTGGGGGGGGGGGGGGGGAGCGGAGCCTTCGCGCCTTCCGCGCAGCGTAGCACCAGGAAGGGGGAGGAGACTCTGCGGTGACTACAGCTGCTGCTCAG
>JAXIVH010000015.1:10234116-10276616 GCA_036785325.1 Urophycis tenuis
TCAGTGTGCACAGATAGGATTGCGAATTATAGAGTTGCGAAGCGTGCCGAGAGTAATTTGACGGTGTGGGTTCAGGAAGTCCTACAAACCCCCTTCGTACACGATGTACTTCGTGGGCACACCATGGACCCACAAATCACATAACTTTAAATAGTGTTTTCTCTACTCCAGAGCATTCCTTGGTCAGGTTTGATTCGGTTCACGACGTGTTCCCTTAATCCCTCACTCGCCATGCAATGAAGTCAATGTGATCGATGGAAATGTAATTGTCAGTTAATAATTACACATGTCAACATTTTACACACATTTTAATTGTTGCAGATTGACACCGTTCTCATGGCATCTCAACGTTTTTGGGGTAGGAACCATGACTCATTTCACCAAGCACCACAAAACAAAAGTGATCTGAAAGTGTTGGGCAGGAAGCGCAGGTGTGTTGCTGTGTACAACTTTTTTTTTGTGTTGTTGCTGTAATTGACTCCGTCAGTTTGTTACAACCCCTTTTAAAGTACACGGCCACACTGGCCACATTTGTGAGTCTGATGCCACCTGGAAGTATGCAGCCTTAAGGTTTTGGTCATCTGCGGAGTTTTACAGTGTAGGCCTACATGGATGTTTCGTACTGAAAGATGAGTTCTGTTTCCTGTAGTTGCTGAAGAACCAACTTCATCTTTTTTTTTTTTTAGTTACCTTTTAATTTTTTTTATTGCCCTCTAGAGGGCACCGAGCGCACACAACTAGGCTGACGGCCTGTTGTACTGTGTGTACACTACTATATATATATATATCTTATTAAATGACATCCAGCAGGGTGTTCGCTGCACCCTCGATGGCCTGGCTCAGGATGGACAGCTGACGGTGTGCTTTGGCCCAGTCTTCGGGCTGACGTGACGACGAGGCCCTGGCGAAGGCGTCGGCAAAACCAGGGAAGGTAGCGTTCCCTGCGCTACTGGAGGCCCAAATCACATGCCTGGAAAACATATTGCAGCGCCATCGCCAAGTCAGAAATATAGCTCTGTTGTGCACTAGAGAGGAATATAGACTTAGGCTACTAGTAAACATCATCAGGGTTTTATTGATCACAACACACCTAATTGGGTGCCAGAAAGTTCCAATAGCCGGCATTTTCACCAGAGATGCTGTCTTTGCTGTACATTTGTTCGATTTTAGTGGTTGATTACGAAGGCCGTGGGAACAGATTGATGACCCGGCGAGGCCTGTCCGAGCCATGTTCTCACCTGAAGGCGTACTTCTCAGGGAACGCTTGGGGGTCCAGAAAGGCCCGGTCCAGAAGCATCAGCTGATCATTGATTCGACGAACCTTTAGGGGCCTGGAGAGGAAGTGCTTTTCAAGTTACAGGTACTTTTGAAGTTACAGGTACTTTTTAAGTTACAGGTGTATCCAGTTAGTTTGCTTCAGTGCCTTTTAAATTGTGTGTGTGTCTGTGTGTGCGTGTGTTTGCGTGTGTTAAGTGTGTGTGTGCGCACGCGCAAGTTAATACGTTTAAGACGCATATTTCTCTCACATCTCGTTGGCCAGGTCAGAACTTCTGATGAACTGGTCAAGTTGTGTGGCTGCGGAGCGGAACTGGACCACCGCTGATCTCAACGGTTCTGAAAGAAACAAGAAAAAGGTTTTCCATCATGTGAGCTCTTTAAGGACGAGACGGGTAAAAACCATGGTGATGGTCTGGTCCACGGTACCAGTTCTGGAATATAGTTTGACTATAACTCACTCCTATCCTGACCACGTTCTTTTTCTACTGTTGGTCATCATGACATTTATTTGTGTATATTTCTCAACATTTCTCCTACTCCAGTTCTGTTTATCGAGATAGTTCCTGTATATTTGTTGCAGTTTTAATATTTTTAGATTTTCGCTCTTAATTGACTGCTGTCTTGAATTTCCCACCTGGGATGACTAAAGTTCCATCTGATTTGGACATGACCCTTGGAACAGAGTGCTTCAAAGGTGTGTTATTGGCGAGCGAGACAGGGCGGGACATTCAGAGCACGCCTTGGAGGGAGCCATATCTGTCTCAGTTACACGGTTTGGCAGACTTGGCAGAAATGTCCATGCATGTGAACTGGTCCCCCAAGAAGTTACCTGAAGTTATGCTAGGGGGCCATGACAGACACATTCATACTCATTCATACTACAAGTAGTGGTAGATCCCCGATCAGTTATCAATACAAAATAAGTTATCAATACAAAACAGTATTTTCTTAAGGTTCCGTTACATCTTTCGGATATCGCTTTTGTCAAATCCTTCGTCAAACCATGTCTCCATTTCTTATTTGTTGTTCACTTTGTCACATTCTCATTGTTTTTGCTCTGGGGACTGTTTGCCAGCGCGCACGGCTCACAGGAAGTACGAAAAAAAAACGCAGATTGTGTTTCCGTCGACCGGGACCACTCCGCGACTCTCAGCCTGACCGCGACCCGACTCGCCTATAGATATGCTGGCCGGGACCGAAGAGGCCCGGTACACCTCCAGGGCGGTGGCCAGGTAGGACTCCAGGCTCTCGGCGTAGTCACTGCAGTTGAGCGGCAACAGCAGGCTGTCGGCCAATCGTAGCAGGACGTTCCCCGCTGTCCTGGCAACCGCTTGGTGACTCGTGAATCCTGACGGGGGGGGGCAGGAGAGCGAGTAGAAAGGTCAGAAAGGTCAGAAAGGGGCAGCCGCGGCCTACTGGTTAGGGCTTCGGATTTGTAACCGGAGGGTGGCCGGTTCGAACCCCGACCAGTGCGCACGGCTGAAGTGCCCTTGAGCAAGACACCTAACCCCTCACTGCTCCCCGAGCGCTGCTGTTGCAGGCAGCTCACTGCATCGGGTTTAAGTGTGTGCTTCACCTCACTGTGTGCTTCACCATCACTGTGTTCTGAGTGTGTCACTAATTCACGATTGGGTTAAATGCAGAAGACCAAATTTCCCTCACGGGATCAAATGAGTAAATGAGTCATTCTTAAGGTGGAGCGACAAAGAGAACCAGAGAGACGCACACATGCGGATGGGAGGTTCTCTGTGGTTGTTACATAAGAGTTCGTACGTATTCATTTGGAAGAGTTTGTCATTGATGACATAATGAAATAGTTTGATGCCTTAGTTATTGGTGTGATGACGGGTGTGGGTGACTGTGATGTAGGCGTGCGACCGCTCACCAGGATCTATGTAGCGAGAGGCGTAGTCAAACGTGTCGTAGGCGGTGTGGTAGGCGGGGTATATCCGAGCCTTGGTTTTGGTCTGTGGGAGCAGATGCACATGGCTGGTCTTATTGAGGCCGAGTGGCTCGGTTCCTGAGTCTCCACCTGTGTACGATCATCGCCTGTCTGTTGATGTGAGTGCGTGAGTGTTTTTGGGTGCTGACGCCCTGGCCTATACACTTCTCCACCGCTGTGTCTCGGGTCTGTCTTCTGCTGCACCTTGCACATCCTGTCAATGATCTCTTTAACAGGCTCCGTCGGCTCCCTGGAGTTTTCTCACTGTGTCCATCAAGCCTTCTCTGAGAGTGTCTGTGTTTTGATTGCCCTGTCACGAACCCTGCCGGGTTGTTGGATTTACGTAGATGGGTCTGGATGCAGACATGCAGTGTCGGGGTATTGCCTGGGGATTTGGATTGGTTGATTCTGGATTTTGATCATTGATCCTACGAGGCTGAATTACGTATAATCAGTCCATACCGGTCTGACCCTGGTAGGTGGAGGTGTTCGTATCGTGGCCTACAAACGGAGCCTTTTATTCTGCCAGGTAGACCACAGAATAACAAATGACACAGTTTTGCATGACCTCGCGTGTGCGAGCGAGTCATGTAGTTCATGCTGCTTCACTGTCTGCTGCTCTACTGTCAGAGGGAACATTAGGTGAGGCTCCTGGGAAAGATCAGCTCACAGATGCGGTCTGCCTTCCCATCTAGGTAGAAGTTCAGCACAACATGGAAGATTTGAAACACAGAATGGCATTTCATGTTGTGTTTTGGTCTGACCCGGTCGTAGGTGTAGGAGATATCCATGGAGGTGATGCCGAGGTAATGGACAAAGGCAGCGTAATCACTTCCGGCTCCAGATAGATACCCGACCCTGTCGAAAACCCAACCAGCCATCACAATGACTAACAGATGTGAAAATATGCGTTTATATACGGTATATGTGGTTTGCTGTTGAAACTAAACCAAAATAAAGCATGTAAACATGACAATAGTTAGAAAATGGAACGGTGACTCCCAATACCTAGGGACGGGTCCATGTGCCGGGCTGGTTCTGTTGGAATATTTAATCCAGTTGTCATAAACTGAGGTGGAGTCCAGTCCAGGTGCCTTAACCTAAACAAATGAAGACACGTATACAGTCGGTATCACCTGTCTGCGCTTGGTAGAGGCTTGCTGCGGAGTACTAGATTCACTAGATTGGGCATGTTTATTCCTAAGGCAATGCAAAACAGAGTTTATAAAGTAACAGAGTTAGTGGTAATAGTGTTGGTTGGACTTGCCTGCCGGGCGGCTGTGAAGAGGAGGTTCTGGACCGAGGGCATGCCGGACGCTCTGAGAGTGGCGTTGGCTGAACAGAGGTTCTGTGTGAGTCCAGTAACACTTCCCATCACACTGATGATACCAAAGCTACTGCGAAGGTCAGCCAGAGGCTCTTACTGTCCTTTTTCGTGTGCACTATACATCAGACTCATCATTCTTTCAAGAATTTAATGCTTTGAATGATTTTTATTATGTTTAAATCAACAACACCGCGATGAAAGTGTTTTTTTTTTTGCCAACTATTTAACAGAAATGTGTTAAGCAGAGAATACTCAATATTCCCAATAATTGATTGGTTTCCAACCAGCCTTTTCAAAAGAGAGAGTAGTTACCGAACACGGCTATGTCCACGTTGATGTAGGCCACAGTGCGCTCACTCAGTTTGGTGTAGTATTGCTGTGGGGGACAGAGGCTGTATCAGTACAGAGGTCACGGCTATACATCTGATGTTTTTCAAATCAGGTTCACGTCTCGGGATGAACCATGTAAATACAGGTATTGATTATTGAACCAATTTGCTCCAGGGGTAAAAAAAAAAAAAGATTATTGTGTTTACTTGACACCTGCTTGTTTATTTCCCAGTAAAATGGTCAAACCGATAATCAGTAAAGAAAACAACTGTGATGATGGGTTAGTAAATACTGAGCCAAATACTATGGCAAATAGGTGAAATATTGAAGATCAAACGGGGTCAATATTTATTGTCCTATTAGTTCTGGCCAGTAGCCACGGTATCCACTCTATTCCTGATAATACCCTATTAAATATTAAAAGCAATGCAGGGACGCGTGGGTGTGGTTAACCTGACCTCGGTGTACTCTGCAGAACCAATCAGACCAAACTCCTCAGCCCCCCAGCTTCCAAAGATGATGGACCTTCGGGGCCTCCACCTGCCTGGAGCACAGCACACGGCGAACCTCTTAAAGCTGCAGTCACTCCGCTGGAGCAATCTCTCTTATCTTCAGTCCTCCACAATGACCAACTCTGCAGTGGTGTTCCCTCATTCCCGACACACTGTACACTACATAGTGCACTATTGAGGGCGAATGTGCGGCAGGGAATAAGGGGAATTCCGGCACTGATAAGGTGTCTGAAATCTATTGGCGTGACATGTGTTATCGGTCACATAAACAAGCCGACACATGTCAGACACGTCACCGGATGTATTGGACAAAACTGATGAAAATGTAACCGGCATTGTGGGATATAGGGTGGAATAAATGTACATCAGTCGTAGACTGATGTACATTTATTCCACCGTTTTACGGTGCATTACGGGTATTGGAAGCATAGGGAACCAGATCTGTGCACTCCAAACTTCGGACAGCACTACAAAATGGTGCCATCCTGCACCATATAGGACACACGAGGACCAATTCAGACGTGGGTGGTGTCAGGCGGGGAGCCCTGGTGCCGGTGCATTACCCTGTTTCAGCATGAGGCCCAGGGCCCGGGACACCTCCAGCATGACCGACGTCCCACTGCTGGGGTCTATGGCGCCGTGGACCCAGCTGTCCCTGTGGTTCCCGTAGATCACGTACCTGTCTGTACACACATACACACACAAACACACACAGATTAGCATCTGTAGGACGTGAGGGATGTCTCGTGGTGGGTGCAGCGCAGGGTCACCTGGTTCCACACTGCCGCGGATGATCCCCATCACGTTGGAAGAGTTCCTCAGCTCGGCGTAGTTGAACACTTCTAGCTTCACGGTGCTGAAACCCAGAGATATTTTGTCTAAGTATACAATTTTTGGACCAAATTTTACCACCTGTTTGTAATTGGTGGGGAGTCAAATACAGTGTATACAAATTGGCCAAATTGATATAGAGTAAAATAGCTTTTTAGGAAAAACGTCATTTTGTACTTGATCATGAAAGTGACGGGAAGCCGTGTGGGGGACATAATACCTGTCTTTGAATTCAGATGCTGGTTTGAATCCCGGACCACCGTAGTTGTAGGTGCAGTTGAACCCTCCCTGCCAGTCGCTTGGAGCGGCTTCTCCTCCCAATTGACTGTGTTAACCAATAAGAAGCAGAGGCAGATTAATATCTGGCCAATCGTGTGGGGGTCTAAGGTTATACCAATTGAAATGGGAGCATACTATTACCTGATCAATACATACGCATCCTCAAATCCAATTGGTTGAATTGGAATGGGTGGAATCCCAGTAATATCCTCAACTGGAATTCTGTAGGTACCCTCTGCACAGAATTTTTTTTTTATTACAGATTCAATATGTTAACATGAAGCAAGTGATTTAGTCCAAACACTACAATGATTAGGGCAAGCAAGCTCCATTCAAACCCAACCCATTAAAGGGGAACTGTCACGCTTGGCTTTTCTACTATCAGACAGTAGAGCACTGCTTGGACCATTGGTGTCATTGGTCCTGGATTTGAAGCGATTGGGAGGTCAATGGTCTAATGGGAATTCCTTGTAGAACCCCACTAACTAGAGCTATCGTGTTACCTTTAGCAGCTAGGTACGGTGTTCGCAAGTCTCCGTATTCCGTGTTGAAGGAGCCTCTCTCCACGCCGGAGGGGGGCATGTACCAGGAGTGGGGGTACGTCTCGTTGGCGTCTGACATGAGGCCGTCGTTGATGTCCAACGGATCTGTGTACACGAGAACACCCACCACACCGTAAGGTGCTGCGTTGATGGCCTGGGTGAGGAGAGAAACCATTGAGAAATCATTGGTCTTATACGTCACTGAACAATATTGTCTTTATAGTGTAATTAAACATTTAATTTAAGCAGTGTCACAACCTGCCACACCATGTACTTGCATTTATACCTTACCTTTACATTAAGAGTTTTTGTCTTTACCTGCTCTAAATGTAAAGTGTCTTGAGATAACTTCTGTTTTCTTCGACTTCTTTTTTTTCAACTTCTGAATTGGCGCTATATAAACCTTACCTTACTTACCATGCAATATGTTTAAATGTAATAGAGTAGCCTAACCCTAACCTGTATGAATGTATATTTATATGCTGTTCCTCAACTCAACTCAACTCAACTTCACTTTATTGTCATTGCACAAGAAACACAGAGTGATTTTTGGCAGCGAAATGTCGTTGCTATGGTTTCCGGCAGACACAGAGAATGAGCAGGTGTATTATGTATAAAATAAAAAATGTACAGAAATATAAATATTAAACTATGATAAATGTAAATATATAAATAGAGTGCAAATGAACTGGATATAAGTTATGGTAGATACAGTATATATACAGACAGTACTAGAAAAAGTGTCAGTGTAGGTTTGGGAATGTAATTACATTGTTACCTTGCTTATTACACAGTAGTTACTTGTGTAATTACACTGTAACAGGGCATTCATGTAAAGTGCAACCAGAATCCTTGCATTCCACACATTCAAAATAAGTTAGTGAAGACTTCCAGAGGAGAGAACGGGAGCAGACGATGCATGGCAATTCATCGTGCATATATTTAATGTGTAGCCATCACAGCCACATAAAGGTCACTGGTTGACTCCAACACTTGCTGTACATCCATGGAACTAAAGCAGTGCAGACAATCTGGGGAGACTTTTACCAGGCAGTCATAAGCCTGTGATCCAACTGCCAAAATCCCTGCAGCTGACAGCTAATGTTCAGCACGGTCAACCCCTGCTCACTTTAGCCGCCCGCCCAGCTCCGCCGTATCTGGTGATGGCGATGGTTCCTCTGAGGTCCACCGTCTTGTTCAACTGCATGTAGTCACTCAGCTTGCCCTGGTTGGCGTAAACCAGTTTACCCTGAAACACACACACACACACACACACACACACACACACACAGACACACACACTCAGTATGAGTAGTGCAACCATCTCAGTGGTTCCCAGCCAGCGCCAAGGCACACCGTTATGTTTTGAGGCACTGTTTGGTGTGCTGTGAAACTAGTTTGAACTCAATAGCACACAGAGGTTACGACGAGTGGGTGAAACATGTTGACAGTCGTTCCTGTTGACAACATCATTGCTATTTATGACATGCTTCATGAATGAGTAAATATGCACAGAATGCAAGTTCTTGTTTCAGCGTATATCTCAGACAAATAGTGCGATTGCCTGTCAGATGTTTATGAGGCTCTCTCTCCGCGTGACCTTTATGACGCTCTGCCGTGTGTGGAATGTATAACATATCCCAGTGATCATGTGTCCATGTGCATTGTTCACAATCACTCCCTACAACTGTAAGTAGCTGTGCCCTGAAGCTGTTGTGGGGGTCCAGATGAACCCCTGCCCTTGGTAACAGGTCCATTCATGGCTGCGTGACAGCAGAAATACAGCTGAGGCTTTAAACTAATTACCATAAAGTAACAATAATAATGGTGAACAATTAAAGACAGAAGATACCTTATAAAAAAGGGCGTATCACATGTAAACCTTGAACGTATGAAAGATAACATTTGGCCCCTCCCATCTCACCCATCCCACCCCCGTGAACTTATGCTGCTACTCTTACTCATTGATCGCTACATTGCACATTTATTTATTTTATGTCTATCTTTTTATCTTATCTGTTGTAAAATTGTTAGGAAATGTCTTGTCTTGTCTGTTGTGTACTTTATCTGTTTCACCGTGGGAGAGTGAGAAACATCCTCTCGATTCCTTTGTATGTCTTGACATGTGAAGGACTTGACATTAAAGCTACCTTGAGTCTTCTGAATCTGTCATTCCTGAGCTTGGGTGAATCCAATAACCTCTGCATCTTTGGGCATCAGTTTATCAAATGCTTTATGACAGCAGTAAGTATCACAGCTCAGATAATATAATGACCTTAATCTGCATGGATTCCATCACATACTGTATCTTCACCTCATCTCAGTCATTTCGTGTGCTTGGATTGCATTTGGCCTTAGATAACAGATAATACTTGTCTTACCTGGTGGACATGAAAGCTATCAGGACATTGATCTGTCTATGGATCGGGCCATATAAGACAATGATGAAGACACTTCTTATGCAATAGTACAAGGCTTCCTTAGACCAGCAGACATCAAAGTACAATATGTATGGATATAAAGGTCAATAGCCTATATATTCTTTCTGTTATCCATTGTTGTCCAATTGTATTTTGTATATAGATGTTATATATATATATATATATATATATATATATATATATATATACACACATTTGTAATAAAATGTCAACTGTATGGCACGCGGCTGCAGTTAGTTATGAGTAAGCTCAGTCTTTTCTCATAACCTTGGTAGTTATGGGCTATGTTCACATAACATTTTACAATCATCCTAATTGTACCAAACTCAAACTTCTGTCAACTAAGCCAAACTCAACATGCTGACTCACGCCTACATTGTTTCCATAGCAACCAGCACAGACAATTCTGCCAGGTATGTTGCTTCTGGGTTGATTAAACAATTAACACACAGAACCACAACAGAGCCTAAATATTAACTTCACATGAGGGGTTGCATTCCACCCCTCCACCCCCTGTATAAAGTTCCTGAACAGGTAAAATACTATGTTGGCTCAATACACTGAAATCATCATGGCAATTATGATGTCAAGAATTAACTCGCTATGCTCACTGTGATGATTTCTCCCATACCCAGCATCCCTACCAACCAATGTGGGTGAAGACTGCATGGATGGGATCCTGAAGGATACTGGGTTAGGGATACTATGTTAGCAATACTAGGTTAGCGATGCTAGGTTAGCAATGCTAGGTTAGCGATGCTAGGTTAGCAATGCTAGGTTAGCGATGCTAGGCCGTACCTGTGGTTTTCCGGCTGGAGAGTAGGCGGCATATGGCTGCACCACCGCTGGGTCGCTTTGGTCCGGACCGTAGCTTTTCTCTCGCTCCCTGGCAGTGTGCAGTACAGTTGTGTTGGGGGCCACTGGAGAAAACATACTAGTTAGTCACAGTCTAAGTCACACACAGTGATGAATCCATCACTATCTATAGCCTAGCCCAGCAGGGGTCCATTCATGCCCACAGGAACTTATTCTTGTGAAGGGTGCTGTTAGCATTGTGTCTGGTGTCATCACAGGATAGTTTTAGACTGGGCAAAGCACTTATATGTAGATGTCAATAAAAGGAACATAAAGGGCCATTAAAAAGCTGCAGTAAGCAAATGTTATGTAGAATATAATATGATCATGTTAGACCAGGTTTAATCCTCCACTTGGACCTTGATGATAGGTTGTTGACTGACCTACAGTGACCTTGTTAGGATTCTTTGGGTCGGGGAAGGAGAGGTAGACTAAGTACTGTTCTGTCCAGGCCCGGTCCAGGCCGCTGTCTGGGTCCTGCCACCTCTTCAGCATGTACTGGACCGTGGCCTCGTCTCCGGCAGTGGTCGCCATGTGGGGAATCTTGGTCAGGTCTCTGTGGAGACGGGGATGGAGTCAGTCAAAAGTGAACCAGAATACGGTAATACAGTGTACAATTCCCTGGATGGACTGACTGGTGGATGGGCGTGTTTTGTCCTCGAGATACGTTCTGGTTCAGATATTTTTTAAATGGAGTACCTAGCAGCGGCACAAACGTTACAAAGTGCAGGATTAGGTGTCAGACGCACAAACTGTAGGTCGAGAAAATACATTTTCTGTAGAAAATATATTTTTCTGTAGTCTGATTAGGGCTAGGTAATGTAAACCAATAAAAAAAAAAAACGATTCTTACTCCTTCATAGTATGTATTTATTGAATGAATTGTTGCAACCCGAATACACTCCCAAACCTGCAGAACAAACATGAAGGTAAGGATGGGGCATGTCTCCTACACACCTCTTCTTCCACCAGACCCCTCCCCGCACCAAGCTCACCTGAGAAACTCCTCAATCCGCTTGTTGTCCACCTCTGCCAGAAAATCCTGGACCAGACTCTCGTCCAGGTCCCGGGACACATCTTGCAGCCAGCTGGGCACCGGGCTGCTCTTTTCTATGGCGTAATGACCCAGCAGGATGCCCACGGTCAGCATCGCCGCCCCGCCGAGAGAGCCGATCAGAATCAGTTTTAGCATTCTCCTCCCTGGTCTCCGACTGTGTCTGCTGCAGGACCTTCTCCAATCAACAGCCTCTTCAGGTCCCCAACTGTTTCTGCTGCAGGACCTTCTCCAACCAACAGCCTCTTCAGGTCCCCAAATGTGTCTGCTGCAGGACCTTCTCCAACTAACAGCCTCTTCAGGTGGGTCCCAACTTGATTGTCAGGCTAATGGGTTGGTCCTGCAGTGCCATAAGAGCACCACCCCTGCCCCCCTCCCCCCACAACACAAATTGAATAAACTGTTAGGGCCTCCATAAAGCTTAATCATTGATGTCTCCAGTGGACTTTAGCCGATCCATGTCATCTTTACTTTTGTTCCCATGTCCTTGGAAATGACAGTTTGGGAGAGAGAAGGAGCCTCACAGGCCCAATATTAGGATGGATGACATGTTATTCAGTGGTTTCAGCATTCTTATATTATGTTTAATTATTAACTAAAATTTTGAAAAACAAAAAATAAAAAGGATTTCTCTAGTTAGTGGGTTAGTGAATGTGAGACAGAGATTCACTTCAAAATGTTCACTTGTGTCCAGTTACATTGAAACGAGATGAGATAGACATATACAGTACATTGTGAGAAAGAAAGATTCCATACACACAATGGAATGTGGGAATTCTCTATATTCCAAGGTGAGATCGAGCGAGGTGTACACGGGAGTCGATGAAGAGTCAACCGGTCTTTGGGTATCTGTTAGAATATTGATTTGGTTGTTGCAACAAGCCAAACGAGAGAGACAGCTCTGTGTGTGATCCAAAGATGACAGAGAAGTGTGCGCCAAGTACCCTTGGCGAACCCCTTTCATATAGTAAACAAAGAGATATGATGAATGTCTGGCGATCCCAGGTAGCCACAACTCCCCTGTCCTGCCATGTTGTCCCAGACAAAGAGTCTCTGTGTGCGCCGAAACTCTCAGGACAGCCAGCAGGGACGTTAGATTTACCGTAGACCAAACCACTTAGGGTGTGGAGTAGGGGTCCACTATCGCGGGCAGCTGTCACTAGTGTTGGGTCAGTTCAGCATCAGAAGGTCTCCGGTAGGCCCAAATGAGGAGAACCCAAATCAACTGAACCCAGATGTTACCAGAAAGGGGTCAGGTTGACCCTTGACCCCCCCCCCCAAGTCCCTAGGACATGGGACAAAGAAGGGCCAGCCATGCCACACACCGATCAGGCTGAAGATCACAAACATGCACAAAACGCACTTCATAGACCCACACACACACACACACACACACACACATTATTTAGTCAATAAAAAGGGTCCTAGTCCCTCGTCAGAGCGACCATTAGTCCCATCACTGACCCCAGATCCTTGAAGCTGTTCCCTCTGCTGATCCAGAGCAGGCTTGGATATGGCCGTGGACCAAAACAAACTCCTCTTCATCTGTGAAAACAACCCCTCCAACCGACTGGGTTCCAGGTAAGTGAGTGTACGGACATGTCTGTTCCTCTGTTGCTACAGAGCGCAGGTGAACCATCAGAAGGAGGGGTTGAAGTTGTAGATTCTGAAAAATCTAAATCTTTATGACAAATTATTATGAACAATTAGGAAAAATGCACATAGACCCACTATTGCTAAGATGCTTTATTTCACAGGTTGTTCAAAAGAAAAGTCTCATGGATATAGGCACATAGTGCAACTGCATTATTCATCAAAAATGTATTGACATGAACTTTATGTGGAATAATGAATCCATAATGAAGCACATCGTAAATAGTATGTGATGTGAAAGCCTTCTTTCAATGCCCAGATTTCACAATATACCTAACCTTCCCTAAAGGCATAGCAGTGTGCCTTGTTAAACTGGTAACCCCTGAGTTAGAGCAGTCGTCAGCAATAGTCGGAAGATCTGACAGCGACGCACACACCTCCCCCATCAGTCTCTGACGGAGAGGGCGATAGAAATACAAACAATTACGAGGAACACAAAACACTAAAACCATTCAAGCAAAATTGTATTTTTTTTTTTTTTTTTTTCTTAGTTAGTTAAATGGATACATATATGTGATACATTTTGTATGAACCATTTCGAAGCGTTGGAATCTTATTTTGAAGAATACCCGGAAGTTTGATTTGTGACAACCACACTTCACTTCCTTTGGTGTCTCAAAAGTGATCGAAATGTTGAGTGAAGTACAATGACGTTGATAACATAGACTGTATACAATAGTTGATAACGGAATTACTTTTATATTCTGAGATGGAGCTGTCAAACGAAATTAATTTGGTTCACCGACGGCACGTGGGTTCTTTTGTGGACACTCCCAGCATGCAATGCAAGCATTGTTTTCACTTTCACTTTGGGGGAAAAGCCGCCGACGATACAGGTAAAGCTACGTTTTGCAGCATAAGGTTAATATTAATTTTACAAATATATGTCTTATATGCAATATATTCTTAAAAAATCCCTAACGCGTGAAAGATAGACATGAGAAAAATGCACTTTTGGTATACTTCGTGTGTAGGAAGTGTAGGAAGCAAAAGCTAGAGGTTACTACAAGAAACGCAGTTATGTTTCCTTATATTGGATCACTCCGATATGATATCTTCCCGTGGCGGAGGGATGGGTCAAAGATGAGGATTTCATGTATACTCCCGTGCATCCGAACGCTTGACTTTCGTAATCGGCGCCCTATAAACCCGCCATGACCTACACAGACGCCTCTTGATTTCTCGGCGTCAGACGTCCTAACTGTCATGACTGTTCCACAGTCTGAAACAGCGAGGATATCCCCTTTTTCAGTTGTCTTCATTGTAACTTTTACGTTTTCTATTGTGTCACTTAGCTGACGTTATCTAGCTCACTATTATGTCACCTCTCCTGTTTTTCTTTCAGTTAATTTCTGAAGTTATTTTGGGTTGTTTTTAACTACTCACAGTGTGTCATTTGGCTATCTATTCCTTTCGCTGCTCCCATTTTTTTCTGCTTGCAGTACACCTTTGGGGCATCCCGATTTTTTTGTTTTCATGTTTATCTCAGGTGCCTTAATTTCTGAGATATCATTCATCCGTCCTACTTTGGGGATGAATTAATGGCTGCGGGGAGGTGGCACAGAGCCTCGGCCGGAAACACAAAACTGAAGAGGGAAGTTACGCCTTCTCTCCTGTTTTGTTACGGATGTATTGTAACATTTAGTTTGGGGCCACTAGTCTGTGAAACAGAAAGGCAAGGGGTATTTAACACCCTCCAAAGTTGTCTCTGGGTAGTGATGTGCGGTGAGGTCAGTGGCTGGTTAGGCATTCTCACAGATGCATTCAATTAGGGATGCAAGGGTTTTTTATATGACTACATTCTATTCTGAGTGTCAGTTAGAGCACTGCCCAGCTTACACTTTACATCACAGTTAAGAATCACACAAAGCTTTCCAAAAATCCATACAAATATGGCTAACATGACTGAATAAGACTGTGGGCGGGGTGTGTGTGGCTGTGCAGGGGGCGAAGCATCTCATCTCAGAGACTTATAACATAACTCCACGGTGTGTAGTGCATTTCATGTACAACATTATTCATTATAACACTCATACACCACAACGGTAGGCTACTACTGTTAAAAAAACGTATCACAAAGTTGCCGTGGGTCATAAGCCAATACTTGCATGAGTGGGAGAAAATATTCAGATGAGCCAGATGTCGTCAGATCATCAACACACACCTTTCTTATAATCGCAGATCTTAGAATGAATAAACTCTTAGCCACAACGAACAAACTCTTTTTCAGTTTAACTCCAGTGTGTGAAATTGAGGTGGCCACTATTGGTGAGGTTGCAGATTGCGACCAATTGAATAGGCTGCTTTTGATAACATATTGGAGTGCAGTTGTATCACAAACATGGACATATTGAAGAAGGCTCTCCCATTTAACATAAGACCCCTAATCCGCAAACTGCCATTTTTGCCGTCTGTGCAGTGTTGATGTCCACGTCCCAGAGTGGGTTAAGCTTCTAGGCATCTAGGACACCTCTAGCATAACACTACGATGTTTGTGTACATTTGTGGTGCTCCTGGCACGTGCTTGCTTGCCATGGAGATAAGACGCCCCACTCCTTCCTACAACTCTTAGCCCCATATGGGTAAAATGCTCTCGAGCCGTTGTGTCCATTGTGGGTTACTATAGAACAATGGAGGTGCAACATGGTGGCCTCCGTGGAAGAGGACCCGCTCCCCATGTAGAGATAAATGGCTTTAACTAAGGTAATAAAAAACACAATGATTCATATTTTCATGGAATTATACACTAATTAAAAGATGATTATGTATCTTTGTGAATTATATGTAAATGTATATTCCTTGTCTGCCAAGTCCAGACAGACAGACAGACAGACAGATAGACATACTTTAATGATCCCTGAGGGAAATTGCATAAAGTTAAAGTCCGTTCCAGTATATACCCCTTAATTCTGCACACTGGACCTTTAACTCAATAAGCACAAACAAGTGAATTCAATGAAGTTAAGTTTACTGAAGGTGCAACAAACTACAATAAACCAAGACAGTGCATTCTGCACCCAAATTATAGCAAGAAAGCACCTCTTTTAGTCAAACTCTAATTTCTCCTATAGAGAAAATTATATTGCCGTTTTGCCAATATGGACATGAACTGTTCAAGAAAGTGAAAGTCTAAACTTACAGCTATTTATCTTATACTCTATTGAATAGTTAAATGCATGCATGAAAGATTGATAAGAAAGTGGTTCACCGTCAAACACTCTTCTCTTTTAGGTAGTTTGGATTCATTTTGATGCATAATCACGAGATCAGCAATTCCCTGTTGTTTTTTTCACCGTTGCGTTGAGGTTTTCACGAGAGACGTTGTTGATTTCAGGATTTACCATTTGTGGACTAGATGTACTAGTGGCTTCCTGAGAGCTACTACAGATGTGCCCAACTGCTCTCTGAAGTGGGGTCTTGTGTACAGCAGCCACTTGACTACATTCTAAGCCAGAAGTGTCAGTACAAATGGAGGTTCCACTGGCTCGCTTGCTCCTATGTAATAGACTTTCATGCTGTCCATATGGCTTCACTTCCTCATGGCTTAGAAGTATTTTAATGTTGGCATAGGCTTCTGCTGTTTGTGCTTCCTGTTCCAGTTTTTTCCTGAATTGATTTTATAATGGTTTCCTCCAACTGGAATGTCCTTTAAAGCAGCATATTGAGCCTCCAGAGTTGCCTTTCAGCAGATGCCATGCCAGCAGCAGAAGCGGTGTTTGTTTAGGGTATTTAGCTTTTATTCAAAGTGACTTACAATCGGTACATTTGCGGGGGTCAGTGTCTTCCTCAAGGACACTTGAGGGAGACATGTGGACAGATGGAGGTGGGGATTGAACCGCCAACCCTGCGGTTGGTGGACGACCCGCTCTACCCACTGAGTTACTGCCGCGGGTGTTAGATGAGCTTGATGATGTTTCCAGCACCTTTGTCATCCTCCTGGGCTCATACTAATCTACATGGTCATTCTCTGTGTCTTCCCCTGATTCAAGTTTTTATCCCATAACCATGGTTACCGACGTAACCTTGTGTTCCCCCCTCCCCCCAGGTATCGTGTAGGTACCCCAAGGTAGCCCCCCAGGACATCGGATCTTCACAACGAACCGCGTCGCCACCATGTCAGCAGTCCGTCTCCTCCTCGTCCTCCTGCTGGAGGCCTGGGCGCCCTCGCTGGGGGCGCAGCTGCCGGGGGTCCGGACGCCTCACGTCGCCCCCGCCGAACAGCCCTTCCCCTGGGACCGAATGAGGCTCCCCCAGACTGTGGTGCCCCTGCACTACAACCTCACCGTTCACCCCGACCTGAACACACTCCACTTCACCGGCGTCGTCAACATTGAACTGGAAGTCGCGGAGAACACGACGACCGTCGTGCTCCACAGCAGCGAGCTGCTCGTCTCCAACGTGCTGCTCATGGTGCCCGGGGGGCTTCCGAGACCCCTGCGGTTCCTGGAGCACCCCGCCGCCGAACAGTTGGCTCTCCTGTCAGACCAGGTCCTGGTCAAAGGCGGGAGGTATGAGGTGCAGCTGGAGTTTGCCGCCAACTTGTCAGAGAGCTTCCACGGCTTCTATAAGAGCAGTTACCGCACGAGCAGTGGTGAGACCAGGTAGGTTGACTGTCGCTCTATGTTATGGATATGCGACTCTTCTGGCGGGGGGGGGGGGGGGGGATCTTTACTCAAACCGTCGATTAAAGACACACTGCAGCTATAAATCTGAAACGCTAACAGCGGGACTAAACGCCACCGCTGCATGTCTTTATGTCTCAGGTACCTGGCCTCCACCCAGTTTGAGGCCACCAGCGCCCGGGCAGCCTTCCCCTGTTTCGACGAGCCCGCCTTCAAGGCCAACTTCACGATTCAGGTCATACGGGAGGCCCGCCACATAGCCTTGTCCAACATGCCCAAGGTACATGAGGGCCGTCGCTGTTTACATTTACATTTAGGGCATTTAGCAGACGCTTTTATACAAAGCGACAAGTAAGACAAAGAGTACATTTGTCATAAGAGGGTGAAACATTTCATTGCTGCTAATACAGTAAGAAAGTCACCAGGACAAGTTTCAAGCATTTCAATTGCTAGATTAACCATTGCTAATATACAACATATCTGAATAAGTGCCAAGTTACAAAGAGCGATCAAAGTGCCAAATTACAAAGAGTGATTAAAGTGCCAAGACATACAACAAATAAGAGCATGAGGGTAGGGTTATGCAGGGTTCAGATGAACTCTGAACAAGTGGGTCTTGAGTCTCTTCCGGAAGATGGGGAGTGACTCTGCAGTCCTGACATTGGCAGGGAGCTCGTTCCACCACTGCGGTGCCAAAACGCAGACACAGGAACGCTGTTCACGTGTCCACTGATTGGTTGGCTGAGGTCATGGGCTGTCTTTGACGAATGTGTTACTGTGCTGTTTGCTTGCAGTTTGGGGCGACGATGGCAACATACAGCACCCCTTTTACGACTGTGTTGTTCTGTTGTCGCGGTGGTTGTGTTGTTCCCCTCAACATATTGTCCTCCAGCCTGTTCTGCTCTCAACCTTCCCCTTCCTCTCAAAGATAAACACAGTGGAGTTGGACGGAGGCCTGCTGAAGGACTACTTTGACACCAGTGTGAGGATGAGCACATACCTGGTCGCCTTCATCATTTCCGACTTCCTGTCTGTCAGCAAGACCACCCGACACGGGGTCAAGGTGAGCAGGAGGGGCTTTGATTGCGGCGGAATTTTAAAATGGATATCCCATTAAATAGCGAACCAATAAGTCAGTCCATGAACTGTCAAACCAGATAGCCATCTCATTGGCTCTCTTATTGATTGGTTGAATGTTTCATTGATGCATCTTGGGTTGGGTGTCGTCTGTTGTGTTTGAGTCATATCTCTCCTATTTTTTATTAACCTGTTAACTTCAATGTTTAAGCAAAGGACATTGATGCACTGAAATGACCCGAGATTGCAATGGATTTGATGAAACACAGTTTCATCAAACTTTCAGTTAGCTGATGCCAATTGCACACCCAGATGACCCTCAACCTCTTCGCCACTTGCTCTCTCGCTCGGGTGTTTGATGAACATGACCACACCCAGTGGAAAGAGTGTGAGTGTGTGCACATTTGAAACCATGACCTCCCTTCAGATTTCCGTGTACGCGTCGCCAGAGAAGGTCGACCAGACCTCCTATGCGCTGGACGCTGCGGTCAAGCTGCTGGACTTCTACGATGACTTCTTTGACATTCCCTACCCGCTCCCCAAGCAAGGTATGGCCAGGGTCACGGGGTCAGCCTCACAGGGGTTAAGCTCATGGGGTCAGGCTCACGGGGTCAGCCTCACGGGGTCAGCCTCACAGGGTCAAGCTCACAGGGTCAGCCTCACGGGGTCAGGCTCATAGGGTCAGCCTCATGGGGTCAGCCTCACAGGGTCAGCCTCACGGGGTCAGCCTCACGGGGTCAGCCTCATGGGGTCAGCCTCACGGGGTCAGCCTCATGGGGTCAGCCTCATGGGGTCAGCCTCATGGGGTCAGCCTCATGGGGTCGGGCTCATGGGGTCAAACTGTTGACCTGAAAGTGAACTAAAAACATACATAACCATATTATCCTATGGGGTTGTATTCACTACACACCAAATAGTTTTTCAAGAAAGGTCAAAACGTATGTTAAGATGCATCTCAAGGTCAGCTGAGAAACTCGGGATCAGAGGAGCGTGGTCTGAAACCTCACCCATCCCAAAATAAACAAAACAGGCATGCACAATTTTGTTAAATACAAACAGTTTATCATACACCAAATGATGTATCGAGATTAGATTTAAGTGAGATGATTGCAATGACATGCTATGAAGACCTTGACAGTATCCCACAATACATGTGGATGAGAAACCAAGCTTCGATTGGAAACAAAGCATTCGGTTAGGTGCTTCTCCATCTGCATTTCAAAATGTTAATTTGATGGGAGGCTCGTGTTGAAATGCCATCTGGAGGCTCCTGAGTGTTTACAATGCGATCATGTCTTCAGTAATCAAAAATCTGTTGCTAATGAAACACCACACATAATCCTCAGCCATGCATGGTACCGTTCTTGTCATCCTCCCTGTTGTCCTAACGACAGAGAGGCCTGTTGTTAGCCTGCTGTCGGAGCCATGCTGATGATACGTCTAATACTCATTATATTAAGGGCTATAATGTGCTAGAATTTGTTCATGCAAGTTAAAGCCATTACAGTAGTTGTATTATAGTCTGTTATTTTCAAGTAAGATATTGCATTATTATCACAGCAGCAAGTACAGGACAGTATTAGAATAAAAACATTTGAAAACATAAACCTGCCAACAATATACAAAGATTTTAGAGGTACAGTATATATACCCAAGAAGAGTAGTATGTAAATAACATGTAAAAAATCAAAACTAATGTTGCGCCCTCGATTCCTGCAGACCTGGTGGCCGTCCCAGACTTCCAGTCGGGGGCGATGGAGAACTGGGGTCTGACCACCTACAGGGAGGCCGGCCTGCTCTTCCAGCCCAAGTCCTCCATCTCCGACAAGCTGGGCATCACCATGGTGATCGCTCACGAGCTGGCCCACCAGGTAACCTTTCACCTGGATGTTGTGTGGGAGGATGCTGCTGATAAGGCAGATTTAACCTAACAATGGTTAGTTAAGTTGAATGTAGTTATTTACATATTTAAATGGTGAGGGATTTGCATACCACACACGCATAAACACTGTGTCTAGGGATTCTTCAGCGCTGGTTGTTCTGAGACAATGTGACATGAGATACCTGACAAATATTTCATAGTGGAGGGGCAGGTGTATTTTAGTTGTATTAGGACCACAACAAAACATCTCACGATTACCTGGCTGGAAGACATAGCGGCTTCTTGCTTGTAGTTTTTTTTATACAGGCTATCTCAGGCCAGAGAAGCTAATTGTAATTGTCATGGTGTAAAGGCACAAATCTCCCTCAACCCAATATCAAAATGAGTTTGTCTGACCTGCGAGTGAGAACGTCTGCCTGGTTACTCCTGTCTGTGTGTAGTGGTTTGGGAACCTGGTCACCATGGAGTGGTGGAACGACCTCTGGCTCAACGAGGGATTCGCCAAGTTCATGGAGTTTGTCTCCGTGGACGCCACCTACCCCGAGCTGCAAGCGGTGAGAGACGCACTACTCCGCAGTCCGCACCACGAGCGATGGTTCTCCACACCCGGCACATTGTCGGGCGTCAAGACGACGTTGCCGCCGTGCGCTCAAGTCACTTTAACCTCCTGTTTGACTTCCTTGTCTCTTCCTGTGTGTGACCCCACCCACCACCCATAGGACGAGTTCTTCCTAGACAAGTGCTTCAACGCCATGGAGGTGGACTGTCTCAGCTCCTCCCACCCGGTCTCAACCCCCGTGGAGACCCCCTCCCAGATCCGGGAGATGTTTGACGACGTCTCCTACAGCAAGGTGCAGGGGTGCAGCATGACACCGGGGGGGTGGGGGGGGGGGAATACCACGAACGAATGCACAGCATGGCGCGCGACACTCACACAATGTTTAGCGACACGGACGCTTCAAAAAGATAAACGGAAGGTTGAGAGACAACAGCCGATCCTAATCCCCTCCCAGACGGTCTCCCGTCTTCCCAGATCTGCAGTGGAAACGGGGGAAAACCAGAACGGCAACACAACGAGACTAGCATTAAGACGGCTTCCACCATTACCTTCCTGGGAAGCTGCACACGACAACAACACAGCCAAAGGATGCTAACAGATCACCTTCCCAGATGGAAGGTGTTGCTAATGCGCTCTGTCTGTGTGTTTGTGTGTGTGTGTGTGTGTCCACACACAGGGCGCCTGCATCCTGAACATGCTGCGCGACTTCCTGACGCCGGAGGCCTTCAACGAGGGGATCATCCGCTACCTCCGACGCCACAGCTACCAGAACACCGTCAGCAGCCACCTCTGGGAGAGCCTCTCCACAGTGAGTAGTGGCGCCCCCCGCCTCGCACCCGTGTGAGTGTGTGTGGGGGGCTCTTCCTGTTTGTTTAAGGCCCGGGGAATTTCCAGGAAAAAAAAACCTGAAAGCGAACACAAGACACACAAGTCCCGCTGTGATCACCGTGTCGCTTGCCCCGCCCAGACGTTCTGTGTCCGCCCTCGACAGGTCTGTCAGGGAGACGATTTTGACGTGGGCGGAGCCAAGCAGAAGGACTTCTGCTCCGATGGGAAGCTGCAACCCAAAGGCTCTGTGAGTACCCGGGTGCACTCTCTTTCCTGTCTCTCCTACCGCCTTCAGCAGCCAGAGGAGAAGAGCCCCGCCATGTTGGGATTACCCATAATCCTCTGCCAAATCCGCCTTCAGATGGATAGCAAATGGTACTTCCTGTTCCTCCTTGTTTTCTTGTTTGGACCCCTGGATGCTGGATGCAGGATTTTGGATTGGCTAGGAGTTTGAGCAACCTGAAATAAACTGTGTTGAACTGTAACTTTATTCAATTGCTGACACAGAAGGTGGGAATATCTCCCAGAACGTTCCTTTGTACAAGACGTGTCCTGGCGTTGCTCTTCGTGACGTGTTGTAATAATTCAAATTGTTCAAATGTGTTTGTGTGTGTGTGTGTGTGCGTGGTTGTGCATGTGTGTGTGTGTGTAGAAATGGTACACAGATGACGAGCTGGACATCACGGCCATCATGGACACCTGGACGCTGCAGGAGGGCTTCCCATTGGTCACCGTAGAGGTGAACGGTTCCGAGGTCCGGCTCAGTCAGGAGCGCTACCTGAAGACGGATGATCCCTCCCTCACCGAAGGGTACAGTCTTAAGAGCCTTAAGAGTCTTAAGCTTTATGGCATGTTGATAAGAGTTCATTCTCATTGTCCATCAAAGTCTTCATCATCATTGTTGCTGTGTGTTGACAGCTTCCTGTGGAAGATCCCATTGACCTACAAAACCAGCCACTCAAACACCATTCAGCGCTTTCTGCTGAAGACCAAAACTGGTGAGAACTTTCTTGCTGTTGAGGTCGAAGCCCAGACCCATTTCATTCTGTGCCATGGTGTGTTGAGCTTTGTGCTGGCTGCAGCTCTATAGCTGTGGCCTTGTGAGACCTACAGGGGTGCAGCTCTATAGGTATGGCCCTGTGAGACCTACACGAGTGCAGCTCTATAGGTATGGCCTCGTGAGACCTACACGAGTGCAGCTCTATAGGTATGGCCTCATGAGACCTACAGGGGTGCAGCTCTATAGATGTGGCCTTGTGAGACCTACAGGGGAGCAGCTCTATAGATGTGGCCTCGTGAGACCTACAGGGGTGCAGCTCTATAGGTATGGCCTCGTGAGACCTACAGGGGTGCAGCTCTATAGCTATGGCCCTGTGAGACCTACACGAGTGCAGCTCTATAGGTATGGCCTCGTGAGACCTACAGGGGTGCAGCTCTATAGGTATGGCCTCGTGAGACCTACACGAGTGCAGCTCTATAGGTATGGCCTCGTGAGACCTACAGGTGTGCAGCTCTATAGGTATGGCCTCGTGAGACCTACAGGTGTGCAGCTCTATAGGTATGGCCTCGTGAGACCTACAGGGGTGCAGCTCTATAGGTATGGCCTCGTGAGACCTACACGAGTGCAGCTCTATAGGTATGGCCTCGTGAGACCTACAGGTGTGCAGCTCTATAGGTATGGCCTTGTGAGACCTACAGGTGTGCAGCTCTATAGGTATGGCCTCGTGAGACCTACAGGGGTGCAGCTCTATAGCTATGGCCTTGTGAGACCTACACGAGTGCAGCTCTATAGGTATGGCCTCATGAGACCTACAGGTGTGCAGCTCTATAGGTATGGCCTTGTGAGACCTACAGGGGTGCAGCTCTATAGATGTGGCCTTGTGAGAGCTACAGGGGTGCAGCTCTATAGGTATGGCCTTGTGATACCTACAAGGGTGCAGCTCTGTAGGTGTGGCCTTGTGAGACCTACAAGGGTGCAGCTCTATAGGTCTCACAGGTATGGCCACGTGAGAGGGCTTCATGAGACCAGCAATGGCTTCGGTGACGCCGACACAATAGGACACACCTCTGAGTGGGTTGAGCCTGTGCCCGCAGACGTCCTGCACCTGGAGGAGGAGGTGGACTGGGTGAAGTTCAACGTGGACATGAGCGGCTACTACATGGTGCACTACCAGGAGCAGGGCTGGAAAGCCCTGATCCGCCTGCTGCAGGTCAACCACACGGCCCTGAGCTGCAATGACCGCGCCAACCTCATCAACAACGTCTTCCAGCTGGTCAGGTCAGGGCGTGTCTTTTGTGGGGCGGCATCGGTTTGAAAATGTCGGCCAGAAGACTTGCCGTCTGGTGTCTCTTGCACACGAGGCGACTCAATGAGACTCACCTGAATAATTGCAAAGTACTTAAAATGGAGAACATGTGTAAACAAACCAGCAAAATGAGTGCTTTGAATGTGCATCATGGAATGTCAACTTATTGGTTAGTTTCCTCTCACTATGCGGGAGTGCGTAATGTGTCTGTGTGTATCTGTTTGTGTGTCTGTGTGTGTTACTCTCCTGTCTGTTTGTGTCTGCGTGTGTTACTCTTCTATCTGTGTGTGTGTGTGTGTTACTCTCCTATCTGTGTGTGTGTGTGTTACTCTCCTATCTGTGTGTGTGTGTGTGTTACTCTATCTGTCTGTGTGTGTGTTGCTAATGTGTGTCCCAGTGTGGGCAAGGTGCAGCTGGACACGGCGCTGGAGCTGTCTCTCTACCTGTCCAAGGAGATGGCCACCCAGCCGGTCACCCAGGGCCTGAGCGAGCTGGTTCTTCTCTACAAGCTGATGGAGAAGAGGGACATGAAACCACTGGAGAACCAGATGAAGGTCTGCTCAATGCCGACCCCAATTATATGTTTTGATTTATTTCAACTTTGTAAAAAAAAAATTAAAATACAAGCTGTTGGGCTGTTATGTGTTGGTGCATGTTTTAGGGGTGTGGGTGTGGGTTTAGGGGTGTGGGTCTGCTATCCCACTGACAGCTAACAGCCAATAGTTTGACTTACCTGGTGGCAATCCACACACACTTTTTAACAGCATGAATATTCAAGTAGGGTGTAATTTCTGTAAAAGTCAAATGTGCCAACATCCTGTATTGTACACGGTGAGTTCTGTCTGACCAGCCTGTGATCTGCGTTCATCGGGGTGTGAAACGGTGGCCGGTAGTAATCACCCCACCTCACTTTTTCTGGGATGATAAGTGTGGGTAAAATAATAGGCAGACAGTCAACGTGGATGAGGAGGTGAAGGGTCGCATTGAAGCGGAAATAACTAAAGTGTTGTCGTCGGGACTCCTACTGCCGTTTGCAATATGTCGCCCTTGCCTTCTGATGATGTGTCACTTTCAATGAAAGCGGTGTGGTGGCGGATGTGTTCCTCCCTCAGGGCTACATCGTGGAGCTGCTGCAGACCCTGATCGACCAGCAGCAGTGGACGGACGACGGCTCGGTCTCTGAGAGGATGCTGAGGAGCTACCTGCTGCTGTTCGCCTGCGTGCGTAAGCACGCGCCCTGCGTGGAGACGGCCAGCGGGCTCTTCCGCAGCTGGAAGGACTCGGACGGCAACATGAGGTCAGGCTCTCCCGTTACCCCCCACCCTGCGCTGATTTCTGATTCTGATTCCATGGGTTAGTCCAGGGTTAGCTGTGCATGCTATGGGTTAGTCCAGGGTTAGCTGTGCATTCTATGGGTTAGTCCAGGGTTAGCTGTGCATGCTATGGGTTAGTCCAGGGTTAGCTGTGCATGCTATGGGTGAGTCTGGGGTGAGCTGTGTTAACTGTGTCTTGTGAGAGTTGTGCTGGTGCATGGATGTGTGTGATGCTCTCTGCATTGGATGGCGATTCATAAGCAGACAGACACACTTAAAATGAGGATATTTATAATGTTGTCAGCGTTTACCATTATATGAATGACATGAATTTGTTGATTGAAATATGGGATGTTCTCTATTTGTGGGACGCGGGGCCAAGGGTTATATATGAGCATATTGTGAATTTCCCCCAGGGTGGAAATTAAGTTTTTCTATCTAAAGTTTGATCTACCTATTGGGACAGCGCCACACAAATCGGGACGCTTGGCCACCCTAACAAAGTACAAAAACGAAATCACCATCATCCGAATGACATCACATGGGCCAAGCGCAGCACAACCATGCTTAGCCCTTTAAACCTGAACGTGCTGTGCGTGCACTTGAACAGCAGATGGCGCCCTCTAAGGGAAACTGACAGAGTGACAGCTGCGTTCTGTGAAAAGGTCCACACCAATGAGCCGCCACAGAGCTTCACACTTCAAAAAGGTCTCGCTCAAGAACACAGAGTTCAATAGAAGAATCCCATTGGCTCAAATTGTGTTTATTAATTGAGAAGTACTTAATTGAAGTTAAAGTTAAAATTAAAGTTGTAATTTCCCAGCTTGGGATCAATAAAGTATTTCTATTATCCCCAGACGGGGAATGTGGATGTCACAGTACATAGCAGAGGACAGGAGAAAGAATTAAGAAGGAAAAAAACACTTTAAGCAAGGAATACAAAACTGTATCTTAAGATAAAATAAGATAACAAAGATATTCCTTTATTAATCCCCCTTAGGAGAAATTCACAGTGACCAGCAGTACAGGGGATAAATATGCAGTAAGAGCCTGGCTAAAGTCAATACACAATAAACAATAAATTAGATTAAATACGAGCTCTTAAGTCAGGTTGGTGACGAGTGAGAACCTGTATGCATATGAGTGTCCTCGTACATCATGACCGGTTGTGTCCTTCCATGTCTGTTTGGCTGCGTGGTCCGTCAAGCATAAATGGTCCCTTAGGGGGTCTCAGCAGCAGCATGGCTGGTGACAGAAGGTGATCAAACAATGACGAAACAGCCATACACAATTACGGGGACACCGGTGTTTGATTTGGGCGTCCGTAGATGATGAGGGTGTGATGACCGTCTGGATGGTCCTCGCCACGAGGACGCGCTGGTCTCTCTGAAGGTGGCGTTCCCCTGCAGGCTCTTCTTGACGTTTGTCCCCCTGCTCAACGGCCCCGCGGGGCTCCGCCTCTCTCTCTTTCTCTCTCTCTCTCTCTCTCTCTCTCTCTCTCTCTCTCTCTCTCTCTCTCTCTCTCTCTCTCTCTCTCACACTCTCACTCTCTCTCTCTCTCCCTCTCTCCACAGCCTCCCCAGTGACGTCAGCCTCGCCGTGTTTGCCGTCGGCGCGGGCACCGCGGAGGGGTGGGACTTCCTGTACGAGATGTACGGCCGCTCGCCGGACACGTCGGTCAAGAGCCGCATCAAGACGGCGCTGACCATCAGCCCCCTGCAGGACAAGCTCCGAATGTGGGTCCATTTTGTTTTGTACGACGGTCGGGTGTGCAGCAAAGAAACGCCAAGCCGTGCAGTGAAATTGTCGGCTTCATTCCGTTTCCTTTCTGTTTTCTTTCCTTGTCTTTCCATGGCCGTGTTCCGATATCCATACTTCATGAGTACACTTAAACGTAGTACACTATCCGTACTCACAAAGTGCGCAGATTTTCAGATGTTAGTGTTTTTCCAAATGGTGCACTTACTGGAAATTACTATCAGCCGAGCGGCCGCGTCGCCCGCCGAACACACGTGAATCCATTACGCCCACTGACGTCTAGCCATTTTCGAATAGAGCGTGGATAAGCCTGGCTCCGCCTCTTCCGCTACGTAGCTATGATGGCTGCCGTTGAATACGGAAAGTGTACACTGTTGCACCCTATGCATACTAACCGTTTTGAGGGCAACATCCGGGTCCTTTCAGTACACTTCTTTTCACCGCGATGGTAATCGAAACACCGTACGTACTCAAACTAAAGTATAGTAAGTACGGAAGTATGGATATCGGAACACGGCCCATGTCTCCCTGCCCTTGTTCACTTGTTCACCCATGCATTTGTTTTTGTTGTGTGTCCCCTCCCTATGTCGGCCTTTCCCACTCCCCCTCCCTCAGACTGCTGGAGGAGAGTTTTCGGGGGGTTGTTCTGAAGACCCAGGATCTTCCCCATGTGGTCATCAGTGTTAGCAGGAACCTCCATGGCTACAAGCTGGCCTGGGACTTCCTCCGGGCTAACTGGGACGCCCTGATCAAGAAGTCAGTCGTGTCTCTATGCCTCATATGGTTGACGTGTGTGTGAGAGTGTTGGTGTTGGCACAGTGGCTTGCTTAATGGATGGCACAGATCAGTACTTTTCCAAAGTGAAGAGCCCTTGGTTCTGACCCGCTCAAAAAGATGGTCCATCCCCATGGGTGATCTGTCCAATACGTTTTACATTTGTAATGCAGTTCTATTTGGCTGATGCACAAAATATTAGCTTTTTGTATCGGAATGTTCTTGAACGCATTGGCATGTTTTTGTAGCCTGGGAATTCCCATGCTGCTTTGCGCGCGATTTCATTCTCACTGCAAAGACAGCCTGGAAACCACCGCCCTTATTTTTGCCTGAGTTAGGGAATCACAGAACCACCAATCACAGAACGGGGGGGGGGGGGGGCAGCAAGACAATGAAGACGTCTATGCGCGACACCGAAGCTTGTAGCGCGTTAATCCAACATGGCAGCGGACACAACGTTACCGTTCGATGCAGCCTTAGAAAGTGTATTAAGTAGCTTAGAACGCAAGTTTACTTTTAAAAAAGAGCAACGTTTGGCTATGAATCGCGCGCAAAGCAGCATGGGAAGAACCAGACGCCATTTGATAGACATTCGTAGCGCCCAATAAACGGCTCTAGGCATTCGTAAACAACGCCTCAAATACGAGAAAATGCACACCTAGTTCCCAGACCACCATCTCATCGAGATGTGGATGCGTCAGCCAGGCTAATGTTTTTGATGATTTCGTAAATATCCAAATGTCAAAAACTGGTACTATATAATATACATTAATTTTATCAGCATATAACTTGAATGACCACCTGCTTCCGAAATCATAGAAACTACAGCAAAAATCTATCAGAAGTTGATCATATTATAAACACTGTGTTTTGGGGATTTTCTTCAGAAAGTTACTTAATACTACAGTTACTTTTGAAGTCAATTGATTTTAAGTGAAGATCTTTGTGTGTTGTGTGTGTATTGTTTATTGTTTGTGAAGGTTTGGGGAAGGCTCAGGCTCCATAGCCCGCATGGTGATTGGAGTGACTGACCATTACTCCACCCCACACATGCTGAAGGAGGTGAGAACACACACACACACACACACACACACACACACACACACACACACACACACACACACACACACACACACACACACACACACACACACACACACACACACACACACACACATACACACACACACACACTAGAGTGCGGATCGGGCCAAAATTTTCTGTCTGAGCCCGGCCGCATCCGACAGAACAGTAACCGAACCCACCCGAGCCCGACAAATCGCGCAGATGTGACCGAGCCCGACCCGAACCCGAGCATAATTTCTAAATATTTGTCCGAACCCGACCCGGGCCGTCTGGTACCGTTGGGTCCCGCCGGGCTCTGGTCAGGTATCCATCCTCTAACGCACACACACATACATACACATCTGCTTTTCTGTCTCTGCCAGCTTGAACAAGAGGAAGAATTAGGTCAGAACAGCTGTTTACTCGTTCATTAACATGCTTCCATTTTGGCAGATTTAAAATCCGTGAGAACATGAAATAAACAACGTCGCAAACCATTTTCAATGTATTTGTCCCCCCCCAACCTTCACAAAAGGGTGAACTGGTCAGCACACTGCAATTGTTCTCTCCCTCCTCACACTTTGTTCCTCAGGTTCAGGAGTTCTTTGGCTCCCTGACCAAGGAGACGGGTTCCGAGATGAGGTGCATCCAGCAGACGTACGAGACAATCGAGGAGAACATCCGCTGGATGGACAAGCACCTGCCGCTGCTGCAGGACTGGTTGGACAAACACAAGGGCAGAGTCTCCGCCACACAACCTCCTCGCCATGAGGACCTTTAGGTGCACTGCAAAACACTGGCCGTGGAAGTGGTTCGCCCACGGTGCAGACTATTGTCTAAATAGTCGACCCTAAAATGTCCAAAACGTCCGTTGGGCTTTGATTGACAATTTATTTTGGTGTCCCACAAGGGACCATCTGAGTTCCCCCGTTTTGTGTTTAATTGAAGAACCCCGAGAGGTAGAACATCTATTTGAGGTCATTGCTTTATTGACTTATCCACTGCAAATGACTTATGTTTGTTTTGTTTGTTTATATTTTGAATTATTTCAATGTCCTACACTGTGCCAGGTACTTTCACACACTTTCACACTGTTTAATGTGAACATGCCGTGACCCCTCTTTCTGTCCGCTGATACTCCTGTGTTTTTACATTTGGTGGAGAGTTGAATACAGTCTCCTGGTGTCATGGAGTTGATGAACGGAATCAATTTAACATTTATTCAAATTGGAGCTTAATTGGAAAACAGTGGTGCAAAACTAGAGCTTGAACGGAAGAAACTGGTCTCAAACAGGATTCTCCAGACAAGTTGACCCTCTCACATTAGATTTGGGTCTTTGTCAGAACCATAAGATTTTGAAGGATCCCTTTCAGAATCATCCATTTTCCTTGTCTTTGAACCCTTAGATTTGTCGCAAGGTTCAGAATAGGGATGCAAATTCCATCTTTGATCGATTTTCATTCAAATAAATGATAAATTATCGATCATAGTCTTGTATGTGTGGCAATAAACAGAGTGGGGCTATAATGATCATGATGCCGAAAATAAGTGAAGGTGTTGGTCTACAGAAAATCCCACCAGGTTTTTATCCTAACCACATAAGCCCAACGCCCAGATCACTGAATGAGTTGCAGAGACATTTGAATGAATTGAGAAATGCATTCCCTTAACGTTACATAAACATGTTGGGTACCAAACGAAAGCCAAGAAACCCTTCGTTGTAGCTCATTCAACCTATGATCTCGATACGTAACGCCCCCCTGTCCTCTCTGTTTTGAATGCCTTGTGCGTTGTAGAGGGATCGATTCAGTCTTCCAGATCATGAATGACTTGCTAAGGCTAATAAATAGAGGGAAAAACTTCATACTTTCCTGGATATTGAGGATTAACGATATTGATCAGCTCTGCTGACGCTATCATCTCAGTGCTATCATCTCTCCAGAAATTCCCGCTTTCACTCGTCACCAAGACGAGACCGCTGTGATGAGTCATTTGACCGTTAATGGAAATCTGTTGGTGAACACCCCTGGGTCAGAACCATCGGACATGGTTACATCCATTTCTGAACCATTCGATTTGGAAGAATGTGTGGGGTGTGTTTGCAGATGGCTGTCCCATGTTGGGGTCTTGGTAGGTGAGAACATCGTGCACGATGAAACGTTCCACCAGACATTGGTGCAGACCTCCTTCTCAATTGAGCCTTTTGGTCGGCTGTTTGAAAGAGGAACGTTTCGATTTCTACGATTGGCTTCTCTCCTGATTTGTATGAGGAGCAGATCAGAACTTATATTGCCTAACGCCATGTCAGGGATATACTCCCTGCTGTCGTTGTCCTGGGCGTCAATGCCATGGATGTTTTTTGTTGTTGTTGTTGTTGGCGTGGCTTTGCCTCCTAGTCTCTTGTCTGTCTCCTGTCTCCCCAGTTCCCTCCAGCTCCCCTGCTTTGAAGTGCTCCTCAGGATCCAAGGCTGCTGAGGAACAGGAGAAGGTTATATTCTCTGGGGACGTTGCTAATGTGGGTGTATATATGCAGGTTATTTGATACTTGAATCATGGTTTGCCTCCTGCTGAAGGGGCGAGGAGCCACGGCCGTCTCTCCCCGTGTCCTGGCTGTACCTCCTGTGTTTGTCTATCCGGCACAGAGAGCACCAATGTACGAGGATGATAGATGACGAAATATGAAGTCACCCCCTTAACTGGTGAGCACAGCTCCTGTGTTTTGAACACTATTGGGAGTGTAACAACCGACTCAAAATGTAGACCTACTCCAGGATTTTGATGTTTGAGTAGAATCACCATTTAAGCGAGGCTCGCTGCAGCCTCTGCAGCTGAGAGGCTGCGCTCGTCATCCTCAGTGATTCACAACATCCAGGGGGATGTGAGGTTGGAGTGGCAACCTTTGGTCCAATCAACACGTGTGAAACGGGGATCAGCAACCGTGACGGCTGGTCGCGCCGACCTTACACAGATGCCTGGTGTGGTTCCTTTGTGGGTGTGTGACTTCAGGTGTTGGTTCTTTTGGGCTTGGCCCCATGTTTGGTTTTTGTATTTTATTGACAATGCAACATCTCAACCGCATCGTTTCCACTCATCCAAATGCCCCGCTGATGACGCAGATTTCATGTTGTTATATTCTAATAAACAAAACACTTTTTTCAGTTTTATCACGTTTGGACGCCCATTTCATTTGTCGTGAACTTTGACCCCGGTCATAACCGTGCCGCCAACATGGCCGCTCTTGAACACAATTGAAAGAAAATGCTTTTAAAAGTTGTCCGCTTTGAAATTGCTCCTTCGTAATGGAGCCGCTTTCTAAAAGTTTTCCCCAGAGCAGATTACAACTCAGTGTGTTTGAACAGTCAGTTATTAATTAAAGGGATATTCCGCCATTTTTGGAAATAAGCTCATTTTCCACCTTCCCTCGAGCAAAACAATCGATCTTTACCCTTTTCCCGTTCATCCAGCCGTTCTGTGAGTCTGGGGGTACAACTTTTAGCTGTAGCTTAGCATAGATCATTGATATGACGCGCCTCAAAGTATAGTCCCGGTAATCACGTTGGTTGTATTGCCGGAAGAAGCCTACAGGGACTATTGAGGCGCTGCGTCATATCACTACGCCCATGGTACCTTTGCAACTTTCCTTGATTATTACGCCAGAAAGAGAATATAGTTCCGGGTACAATCAGCCTAGAAAATCGCCACGTTTCATTTTCCGTTGGTCTTATTGCACTTTCAAACTTGAGAAGAGACAAGTTTTAAATGGAAAAATTCCGGAAATCGTAGTCACTTTTAAGCGGGCGAGATGCTAATGGTCTAATCCGATTCAATGATCTATGCTAAGCTACAGCTAAAAGTTGTACCCCCAGACTCACAGAACGGCTGGATGAACGGGAAAAGGGTAAAGATCGATTGTTTTGCTCGAGGGAAGGTGGAAAATTAGCTTATTTCCAAAAATGGCGGAATATCCCTTTAACTCACTGTTCGATTTCACTGTTTACGATTTAATTAATTAAATTAAATCGGTTTGAGATTGATACGACCCTTGTTCCATTTTGATTGATCTTATCAAAAAATCTACATTGTAAATACGCTGTCGGGAAGATGCTTCCTGGTTGAAATAAAGTGCACCAAGTCTAGGAATAAGTATAGGAATTGAGACAAACTGAACTACTGTTAGCTCCTGACTGTAGCTGCATGGACAACAGGCGACGATGGAGATGGACAGCTGGAATTCTCTTGGTTTTCTTTCATTGGTGTGTACAGCTCGACTTTTGCGGATGTCTAGGTTTCCACGGTAACGCGGGTCAGCTGACGTATGGGAGCTCTGAGTAGCTGTGTCTTTAAAGCTACTAATGCGGCCATAAAGTTCACATCGTGGACCTTTAGCACATCTCTCACACACGCACGCGCGCGCACGCACGCACACACACGCCCTGCTGCCTGATAACGCACTATGTATGAGCAAATATGTGAAGTCATATCCCTCGACCCTGCCTACCTCACAGAGACGAGCAGATTTACAGCTTAAAGTCACATGAAAGAATGTACACATTAAACACTCCTGCCATTTAACTTTTAACACGCACACGCACGCATAACGCACGCACGCATGCGTAGCCCACACAGACATTCACAACGCAAAGGCGTCATATTTGAACACGCACCAAAAACAACACACACACACAGAATCGACTCACGCGGGCACACCTCCAGCACACACCTTCTCCAGCCTGCTGGTCCCCGCCGTCACCTGAACAGAGCGCCAGCAACAGGTAAGGCTCTTTCACTCTCCCTCTGCCTCTCAGCCTCACATTATGCTCCCATTTGTGTTCATTCTGTTCGGCTCGGTGCCTTCAAACTGTACTGTTGTCGCTACTGTTGTGTCTGTGTGTGTGTGTTGGCTCTAGACTAGTTAGGGTAAACTAGTGAGGGTAGACTCTGTTGGGGGTACATTTGGGGCCAGTGGTCTGGATTACCGATTGTTGTTCTTTCAGCCCTATTGCCTCAGTGTTCGATTGTATTTGCCCTGCTGTTACAGTTATGTGTTGCCTGACCTAGAAACAGCTGCCTGCCAGACTACAGTGCTGTGTTTGCCTGTGTTACTGTTACCCGGTACCCAGCACTGGAACTGTTGAGCTTGTGAATCTTGTGAATCAGAAACAAGTTTATTGCCAAGTAGGTTTGCACCTACAAGGAATTTGACTTGGTGCAATTGGTGTAAGAGAAAAAAAAACAGTATTAAAAATATAAGTAATTAAAAAAGTAAATAACTATATATATATATATATATATACAATGTACAATGAATATGAATATGAATATGGAATACAGAGCAGTAGTGCATGCAGAGAAAAAATGGTGGTCCTGAATGATAGATAGATGGGTTTACTGTTCAGGACACCAGAGATAAGGAGTGAGTATCAGGAGGGTTCAACAGAGCAGGATAACATGGGAATCCTGTTGTTGTTTTGGTACTTTTTGTACCGTGAACTGTAGTTGCCTGGCTGTATATATTTTTTTTAATGTTCTTGGTCAGTTGTTCAGAGCAGGTTGTACTTACTGTACTGTACTTACTGTTGCATTATTTATTCACATTGTCTCACATTTGGGGGCATAAAGGTTCCATAGAATGTGAAGGGAATGCAGTGAATGCTATTGACATTGTTGGAATGGTCCCAGATAAGTTGCCCGACGACAGTGAACGTGTCTTGGGGAAACCGTTCATTCGAATGTTGAATCTAGTTACTTTGACTGTCAACAGCGTTTCCCTCTACTTATATCTACATCGTACTGTGCTCTAGTGTACAAATGTACATTGGTCCGTACAGTTACCGGTAGTTAAGTTAGTTCCGGGCATAAGTGAAAGCTTTATCTTGTTGTTTCATCTGTGCCCGCACCTCTAACCACTCAACATAAAGGATGAGTATCTCGTCATGTCTTCCCTTTTCCCACTGGGGTCTGAGTTCCACCCTTAGTGTGGCCGGGCTTTTAGGGCCCTGGACGCTGCGCGCCGTAGCGCACAGTGCCGCGTGACTGCCCCGTGAGCTAGGTTAGGTTAGGTTGCACAACACGCCGGGCCGCGCGGCAAGAGATTACACCGCCTACACAACCCGCGTGCGTTCACGTCAGCTGACACTCACCCCTCGCCCCGAGGAACCTTGAGGGCCAGGAGGGCCTGGAGGGCCAGGAGGGCCTGGAGGGCCATAAGGGTCAGAAGGGCCTGGAGGGCCTGGAGGGTCAGGAGGGCCAGGAGGGCCTGGAGGGTCAGGAGGGCCAGGAGGGCCTGGAGGGCCAGGAGGGTCAGGAGGGCCAGGAGGGCCAGGAGGGTCAGGAGGGCCAGGAGGGCCAGATAGAGGCGCCGGGCAGCAAACAATGGTGAACTAGTCCAAAGGCAACGCTTCAAATCGAATCGGTGCCTTCAGTTTATATGTGACAGAATGTCATGACAAGTGAAGACGTCAATGCGGTTATTAGTGAATTGTGTGATGATCAGGATGATGATAATGATTGTTGGTTCTGTCTCCTGTAGGTCTCGACTGTGGTTCGACTTTTTTTTTGTTTTTTGTTTTTTTCACTGTGATTCTACTGTGATCCAGCCATGTCCTTTTCGGGACAGATTCCTGCACTAGAGTAAGAACTGTTGACTTTAACTCTGCTGGCCCACTTTGTTGCAATGAAACGTATGGTTCTCAAGCATTCGGATCTAAAGTAACGGCAATAGTCAAACAAATACATGAGATCCGTGGGACTTTACTCTAAATCATTTACCCTGAATAAAGTAGACAAATACAATGATGGCATTTGTGATAGCAACTTTAATATAAAAGCCATACTTTTATCCTAATAATCTAAAGTAAAGTAAAGACCAAAGCATCTGGTGTCTATGCTATGAGGCTTACTTGAAATAGACTTTCAATAAAACCCCTTTCTTTACATTGCTGGTTCGTGCTTTGCTTCTGTAAACCTAATCAACCTGCGTTGACAGACGCTGGAGTGACGTCGAAAAGTTGAAAAGTGAAGTCAAATGAAATCACTTTATTTTTACGTTCTTCAACCCCGCCCCCTTCACTCCCCCCCTTCCCCAGGATCTTCCTGGGGCTCCTGGGCTTCGGCTTCACCATCCTCTTCTGCACGGCCTTCTGCCGGGTGTGTCAGCGTTTCCGCGACGACCAGCTGGAGCGCGAGGAGTGGCTGCGGGCCCGCGAGGCCGACCGGCCCACCTCCGTCTTCGTCATCCCCGTGCAGGCCCCCCGCCCGCGGCTGTCCTCCGTCAGGGAGGAGCCCTCCGGCCACGGCCCGCCGCGCTACAGCGTCACGGTGGCCAGCGGACCCCCGCCGGCCTACAACGAGGTGAGGGAGGCGGTGGTCGCCGCGACGACGAGGGTCGTTAGCTGGGTCGACGGGTCGTTAGCTGACCGGGCGCGGTGACTGTCTGAAATAGACAGGTTTTTATTTTGACTGTGAATGTGCAGCGTCGTGCTGTAAACACTGAAGGGGGTGACTGTCTGAAATAGACAGGTTTTTATTTTGACTGTGAATGTGCAGCATTGTGCTGTAAACACTGGGGGGTGGGGTGACAGACAGGTTTTCGTTGTTGATTTTTTGGATTATTTAGTAGAAATTCAACAGATACGGAGCTGCTTACATTGTAGTCGTTTTTTTTTTAAGCCAAAGCCAACCAACCGACCAAAAACCACCGAAGAACAAGAGTCTGTGTGTTGTGAACAACCATCCATCTGATGCTCTTCTACCTGAAATCTGTCTCTCGTCTCAAAGCAAGTCCATAAAAAGTACAACGCTAGGTGCTAAATTCTGCACACTGGACCTTGAGTAAGCCTTTGTATAAAGTCCCTGTGCAGGACTCAGAGAGCGCTGCCTTCCTCTGCTGGCCCTTTAACCATGAGACCCAGCACTACAGCCATGTGGTCCTCCTTAATATGGAAATAACTCCCCCAACGCCCCCCTGTTCCTGAGTCACCATGTGCTGCTCATCTACTCAGACCCCTCAGTGTATCGACAAGTGGAAACCATGGTGTGCAACTGTTGTGTTAATTTCTTTTATTGCGTTGATGCTGGTGAGCATTGTCTGCCCTTTATAAACACGACAATGAATTACAGTCTCAAGGCTCATAAAAAAAACGCCTCTTTTTTTTTATTGGCGATCAACATTATTCCGGACAATGTTTAGAAAAGCCAAGGAGCTGTTGCGGCGTCCCGACGTACAGCCTAAGTACAAAACCTGGAACCTCAAGAACAGCCTCAGTATGTGGCAGCTTTGCCGCGTTATCTCTGACTGTCTTCCAGTGGTAAATTCCAGAGCCCTCGTAAAAGAGACACACACTACTGATTGGTTCCCTGGGGCCCACGGCCCCTCCAGCGTGCTGGCTACCTCGCCTCGGATTGCTTAAGTGCAGGTGTTGCTCGACTTGCATTGCTTATCAATCCAGTTTTCCCACTCTTCCAAGTGACGATACAAAGTTTACAGTCACTTGCCCACTTCCTTGCACTCCTTTCCTCGAAGGCCCATGTGTAGTTTTGAGACCTCGGTCGGATCTGAATGCTGAAATATAGGTGTCCAGGTATTCCTTACTGAATACCTAATCAATGTGATGTCTCAACTGTAGGAGTCTAAAGAAAATTCTGGTGGGTGAAGCCATATTGCGCCTTCAGATCTTCAGATCTTCTACGCTTTTAAGTGAGGATTTCGCAAAGAAATCCAGATAAATATTCAGACCTTGTTATGTGTTTGTCATTAAAGCTGGATCGTAACCCCCACAGTGACACGTGAGTGGGGCTCTTTGGTTCTAAAGGACTTAGCCACCTTTAACAAGCTTTTGAGTGACAGATCTTGCTATGGATTGGGGTTTTCCCCCGGGTGGTGTTTCAATATCTTGCCTCCAATAATAGCCAGTAGTGGGACCTCGACAGAGTGCTAGCATTCAATCGACTTCCATATTGCTGAGCAGTCAGGGTTGCATATATTACGGGATTCACCTGAGCTGCTTGGTAGAACGTTTCTAGGAAAGTGAGGGCCGGACCCCCTTATCCCCATGAACCTGGAGATAGCTCCTATCTATCATCTGTCCCTGCCACAGAAATCTCAAAATCCACTTGTATTGTTTTTCAGATTTCTTATCTGGAATATCCACTGGTAAGGTTTGAAACAAATAGTGCAGCCTTGGGAGAAAGTTAATTTGAACTATTTGAACACATTGGATGAATCCGAAAGTCTGTCTGTCTGTCTGTTCTGAATCCCAGGAAGGGCAACAAATCCCACCTGACCAGGTAATTTCTAATGAGCGCAGCGGGTCATAATATCCAGCGGCTAGACTTGTTGGGTCCTTTGGCATCGGCACACCTAGATATTTCATACTATCTACCTCCCTAATGGCATTTTGTCTCTGAATTGCTGACCGGTCATATCATGAAATGTTTAGAGCTGGGATATATGAGAGTTGTATTTGTACCTTGATACTGCTCTAGAGTTTGTCATGAGGCAGGAGGAGTGTAGCCTGGACGTGTCAGATGCACCAGGACGTTGTCTGTGAACAGAGCTATCTGGTGTTCTCCTGCCAGTCTAACGCCATGTATTTTACCAAGGATTTTACTGTAAATATACACTATCATACTGTAAACACTGTACAGTAACATGTGTGGAAAATGTCAGCTTCACGGCAAATAAAGCCTATAAGCTTCGCTTCCCTATTGTGAATGAAAGGTGAAGTGTGTAGGATTAAATGGCATCTAGTGGAACAGATATTCAGAAGTATGTTTGAACTAGTGTGTAATCCCATGAGAATGGGAATTGTTATGTTTTTGTTACCTTAGAATGAGGCCTTAATATCTCCATAGGGAGCGGGTCCTCTTCCATGGTGCCCGACATGTTTCTACAGTAGCCCAGAAAAGACAAACGGCTCTAAAGGGAACACGTTTTTTTTTAAATTCCCTTAGTAAAAAGCATTTTGTGGTAAGAAATGTAGGAAGGAGCGTGTTATTCCCATGGCTACGACCCATTGGTGCTGACTTGATCCTAGAATATGAACCCCGCCATTTCGGGACGCGCCATCAACATCAAACGGCAACAAGATGGAGCTCCACACACGTTGGCCTTAGATATAAGTGTCTGATAAGCTTAACCTCCTCTCATGCCTCATACTTGCCTCGTGGAGACAAGCATGCTCTGTCCTTTCGCCGAAATATCCAATGCATTTAGAGGATTCAATTAGAATGAAGTTTCACACACTTTTTATTTGAAAGTTTAAAATAGTGTCAGGGAGAGCACACAGGCAGTTTGCATATGGGAGGAATTATGATAAGTGGGTGTGCATTGTTGAACACATCCATGCTTTGGAGACATTCGTTTTTGAGGTTGGTTCCCTGTTGGATGAGTAAATGTAGGCTATTTGGAGAAAATTGGTATCGAAAAACAAATGTGTTGCGCTACAACTGCACACCGTCATGTTATAAAAAGCAAGCAACCTACCTAAACATATGCTTGTACCGCTCACTGCTATAGAGATGTATGAACTATATATATATAAATATATATATATATATATATATATATATATATATATATATATATATATATATATATATATATATACATATATACATGTATATATATATATATATATCATGTCTTTGAATGTAGTCTAACACTATGGACACAATCAGAGCACTGTGTGTCGAGACCTGCCAGTAGGCTGTTATCTCTGCCATGTCTTGCAAGATGTACAGTGTCCATAGTGACTGTGACAAAGATACCTGATTAGTGAAAAAAACAAACTGATAAACTGATGATTAATTTCCGGGCTAAAGTCGTAAAACATCAACCTTGGAGCCATTGTGATTAGTGACGCTTTTTCGCAAAACTGACATCACTGCATACGTGTGCGTCATTTAGAAATTACAGCAGAAATTACAACAGACAATCGCGTTCACTGTAAAAAGGACCTTTAATTGTAAGCTATGACATTAGTTTTACATTTACAGACTAAATCACGAAATACAGTCCATAAATCTTTCCAGGAACCACATCACTTGACACTCGGCGACTCGATGCCGTCATAGACGATGACATAATTTTAAGTACCTACTGGCACCTTACATAATCCAGGCCAGTGCAGGCCACCGTAGTCCTGGGAAGGGGAGGGGTCAGAGGTGTGTAGGAGGACACACCTTTTAATAAGCCCATGTATGAAGTCTCTGTGCACCTCAAAGAGAGCTGCCTTCCTCTGCTGGCCCTTTAACCACGTGACCCAGCACTACAGCCGTGTGGTCCTCTCCTCTCCATCTCACACCTTCAACATGGAAGTAACTCCCCCAACGCCCCCTCGTTCCTGAGTCACCATGTGCAGCTCATCTACTCAGACTCTTCAGTGTATTGACAAGTGACGAGACTCCCAGCCCAGACTGTGTCAACCTCCCCTGAGTTGCCACATGAAAACCACTTGTGTGTTTGTTTGTTTTTATTCCTTTGATGCTTGTGTTACAAATGTGATTAACCTATAAAAGTCACAGAGATTTGTTGTCTCTCTGAAGATCTGTGCGGTTTATAAATATTAAAATGTATTACAGTGTCGTCCACTGTTCGTAAATTACACATATTATAATTCCAACTTTTATTATTTGGACTCCTTCAATTCAATAAATTCAGGCATTGTTACAGTGAAAGAATAATAACTGTTGTTGTCCAGGATCTTTCACAACATAAAGCGTGTGTGTGTGTCTGTGTGTAACCCTCTCCTCTCCTGTTTTCTCATGTGTTCCTCCAGCTGTACTTCAAACCAGAGGACCTCCCCCCTGGATACACAGAACACAGCCCGGTCCCCAGCTACTCCCTTCCCTCCAGTCCCACATCCCTCAACCCCACATCCCTCGGCCCCACATCCCTCGGCCCCACATCCTTCGGCCCCACAGCCCGCAGCCCCACATCCTCCAACATGGGACCGAATCAAACAGAGGTCTTCACTGCTGCTAATGTCGTACGCGAGTGATGGCCCGAATGAGAGAGACTTTGTACAGACCGGAGAAATTGTAATGTGCACCTTACGTCTTAAGATAATTTTTTTTTTTAAATAGATGCATTTTTTCACCCTCCTATTTGTGATGTTGGGTAGTACACTTTAAATACACCGGGGGGGAAATGCACATGAGGCGGTGGAAAAGCCGCTGACCACCTTGTGGATGAAACCCAGCGAGGCGAATGGAAAGCGGTAGCCCCCGTCAGAAGCGGTGACATGCGGACCTACACAGGAACTCATGGGTCATGTGCATGGGTCGGCGTCAACACCCCGTCGGTCAGAAGTCGTCCCCCCCGCGTTCCAGTTCTCATTGCTCACATGTTGATTGGGCTGCAGCCAGCAGGTTCACCACACAGTACACGAGTACAGATGCACAGCAACTGCAATCACAATGCACTGAAGTACAATATAGGAGCACGTAAGTGGCGTCGGTGCATCACGGCCATCTTAAATGATGGGTCGTGACCCCGGGCTGCTGTCTACTCTCATGTAGTCCACACTGCGTTCAAATGAAGCTTTAGACGTCTGGTGATAAGCAGGCCTGGGTGGATCCAGCGTTGAATGCAGCAGAGACGTCTACAGGAGTCGGCCTACACAGTATTTGAGGTTGTAATGTGTGTTCTTCATGGTGTTGACTTTAGCCAGAGCTCTTCCTCTATTTTGTTATTTGTGAAACCAATGGAAACCAATCTTTCCATCAGCGATATTACCTCCTTTATTATTATTACATATTATTATTACTTATTACCCGAAGCCCGTATCAGTGACTTGAGAACGTTGTGCTGCTTGTTCATCTGGTTCAGGTTCAACTCGAGGGAATTGATGTACAGGTCCCAGTGGCAATTCCAGGTTAATGTTTCACCACACAGGGCTGGCAGGCTGTCGGCAGGGCAGCCTGGAGTGGCAGCAACTCCCCTTCGCTTCGCCCGCGTGATCCACGCTCAGAGTGACGGTGCAAAACGTCGACCACTACAAAATGTCTGCCGAGTTTTTTTTTTTTTTTTTTTTTTTTTTTTTTTTTTTTAACTGGGAAATGGTTGGTGTGTATTTCCTGGTGCCAGGCGGACTGCGTTCATCGGTTTTAGGAACATTTACACAGGAGAGACGCCTGATGTGACTAGTGCACCTGGGGCGGCTCTCCCTCCCATCTCTCTGTGAGAGACAGCACTGTGACATGATGTATAGTTTTCAGAGTTTTATAAATTGTCTAATGAGTGCTATACTGTAGTAGTGGTACTGTGAAAG
>JAXIVH010000015.1:10281616-10307163 GCA_036785325.1 Urophycis tenuis
ATGCTCTCCCTGAATGAGAGTGGGGAGGGATGGCTGGTTTAGCCTGTGTGCCCTGATTTCCCAAATGCACTACAAGTGTGTGCAGCCTTACCCCAGCCACAGGGTCTGATCAGTCTGACTCTGACCCTGGTGAGACTGCTTAAACCAGCCATCATCCACACACTCACACAGTACATGAACGTGAACACATATGAGGTTGTTTCAGTTCTTCGATGGGATAGTAATTAAGGAGGGTCTTAATTCTGCAATACATTTGCAGAAAGTGGGCGTGACCGACACGCCCCCTTTATGATACACACGCACACACACACACACACACACACACACCACTATTTCTGAGTTTGATGGAGCGATTACGTAACACGTGAACCACCCCCCACCACCACCACCACTATAGGTCGTCCTCCCCAAGCTCTAACCAGCACGAAAAAAAGCGTACCTTGTGTGAGCGTGCGTGTGGATGTGTGGATGTGTGCTGGGCTTTTGGGGGACACGCCCACCTTACGTGAACGCCCCCCATCGTGGATCGTGTTCCTCCGATAGGTCGGCGGAGGAGATGCTCGGGCTTTATAAAGAGTCAGGTTGCCGTGCGTTGCCTTGCTGCTGCTTTCTGCACTCAATTCTGCATTTAAACTAACTTTTATATCCCCGTTACCACCATGCCCAGCAAGCACAAGAAGAACAAGCGTCGCATGAGGAAAAAGGTAAGCGGAGGCCGGTAAAGAAAGCATTAGCCTACCACAGCACCCTTTCCATATTGGGATTTTTTGTTGGTTGGGCCAGTTTTTGTCTTTCCCTGAACTCACGTGTGAGGAATATTGCCCGAGCGAAGAACAACTCGTCCTAAAGAGCGACGCGCACAGGTCGCTCAACGCTGTGCGTAAAAAAAGCTCGGCCACAATGAGACGCGCCATGACGCCAAAGTATTCCTTTTATCTTTTTTTTTTATTGTGTGCGTTTGTCATGATTTATCTGAATCACGGTACTACTACCGACCGGATATTTGTACGTGAGACAAATGGGTTGGGAAAAAAAAGGGAGCAGAAGTCTCCCGCAAGCCATGTGGCGCGTGTCCAGTTGATCCTGCGCGCGCGCACGTTGCGAGTTATGTGATCGCAGAAACCGTGCCGTTGTTTTGCACCTTTTTTTTAATTTATTTTTTTTAATTATTATCGGTTTTTTGGCGTGTAGAAAACCTTTTACATTTAACTCGACTTAAACTGACTTTCTTTCAAACTGCTGAGACATGTGAAGTTTCAACCTAGGCTTACTGCCTTATAAACTGCACACAGCCTGGTTTACGTTGGCCGTTGATTTATCCGTTGTGATTTTAAGTTACGAATTACCAGCATTTTTATTTTTTATTTATTTTTTACCGCTAAAAACGAGGCTCGTTATTTGCAATTAACTGAAAGGTATTTCTGTGACTCGATCGGGCGAGGCTGGGGTTGGGCAGCTGGAAGCGCCTGAGTATGTATAGAATCTCACACTTCCACAACTGGCTCATGAAGCATACTACCCTTTCACCAGGATCACGTTTTTATGGGTGCTTGTTGTCGGTGCCAGGCCTCTGCCGGTTTCCATAAAAATACATACATTGGTTTTATTGTCACCGCATGGATTTAGTATATAAACCACGCCCCCTTTTGTATAAGTCTACCTACAAATGTTTCGACCTATATGGCCTACATGGTCTGCTCTGCCTCGTGGTTCGGCGGCTGTACTTCCCACCCAGCAGAACTGCTACAACTTCTCGGTGTGCTTGCCGGAGGACGGTGCAACTCGTTTGGCGCGGGCCTGTATCTGGCGCTGTTGTTTTGCTCTGGCTCCGGCTACAAATACAGGCCAGGCCTGTATTTGGTCGTATCTCGTAGGAATGTCCCACTGGAGAGCATCGCCAGGCAGCAGCCGTCTGCTCAATCTCTCCAGCTTAGCAGCCGACGCCTCAGACTCACTCCAGCATCCACGGCTCGGTGTTATCTTGCTTCAAGGCGACCAGGCAGTCGCCAGTTGCCCCCCCCCCCCCCCCCCCCTCCCCCTACCCCCCCTCCGGACTGTTGTTGACCAGAGCGCTGTATATGGACAAACATGCGTTCCCACGTGTACGCGTGCACGCACGCACGCACGCACGCTCGAACGCACGCAGACGCGACAGAGCAAGCTTACTGGGGACCGTGGTTGTACAGTAAATGCCTGCTCCACAGTGCTCAGTCGCTGTGGCTCCACAAAGCTCTGCTCAGCCTGTGATTGTAATGTGACTAAGGGCTGATTATGATGTGATTAGGCTGCCCTGTCTGGCCCGCCGAGGCCCCCGGCCGGAGGGGCCCTCGCTGCACTGCTGACTCGTGCGATTTCTCTTCACCGCTTCACCACACCTGTCAGAATCACTCCCGTTCCGCCAAGCGGCGTCCATTATCTGGCGCGGCGGCGGGTCTAGCCCGTTCGCGGCCCGACCGCCGGTAAACAGCCCAGAAAGGCCATGCCAGCATTTCAATGGGGTGCGAACCCATCACAAGGGCTGGGGACGGACACCACGTGCCTCTCCGCTCAGTATGGCGCTGCGGCTGGCCGGCTAACCTGGGGAGTCGGGCCTGTGGGAGAGCACCCCGTAGTACACGGTGTACCGATGACCTGTGCTGCTCTCGTGTTGGCGTCTCAACAGTCCCATGCCCCATATATTTGCATATGGTGGAAGCAAGCTTCTGGGTATCTGAAGGCCTTTGTTCCAGAGGGTGTCGCCTGTAGGGCTCTATGGAGGCATTGTAATGTATGCTTAAGTGATGCCTTTCTTTTTTTTTTACTGTAATGGATCAGTCGTGGAGTGTAGTTAATTTTCCAGTGGGTTAGTCAAAATGTGTTGAATGGGGGGGGAGTCTGAAGCTATCGCCCTATTGGAGGTTGATGGGGGAGTGAAGAGGTGGGGGGTGGGTGGGTGGGTGTGGTTGGGCAGTGCAGAAGGGACAACATGTTCCATTTGGCCAAATGGGGGGGGGGGGGGGGGGGGGGGGGGGGGGAGAGTAAGGAAATGGAGAGAAAAAGGGCACATTTTGCACTGCTACTGTGCATTATTCAAGTGTGTGCATGCATCTACATGTGCCTATTTCACATTTAGTCTTGTCGGTGTGTGTACTTTTGAGCGCGTGCTGCTATGCCCCATGATGACTCCTTAACAAAGCCCTGGCCTGGTGCCGCTATGATGAGGTGTACACGAGGTCCGTGTAACAATGGTGTGTGCCTTAAGGCATTGTGCCCTGAACAGTCCACACCTTGTATCGCTGCATTATGTTGGTTTATTTGACCCTTGCATTATGTTGGTTTATTTGACCCTTTAGAGGGATGTTGGTTGTTTTTAAATGATGGATGGCAAACCGGTTATCAATTCTCTCTCGCTGATGTGCGTGTGTCATCATTTTTTGTTTGTTTGTGGTTGTGTGCAAGTGGGAGAAATGTATTGGACATGCCAGGGTGTTATGGTGAATGTTTTGTGTGCGAGGTATTTTAAAGTGGTTCAGCAACAGCTCCGTGTGCCCTCTCCCCGAAATGTGTCCGTTTCTGCTCAGGATGACCGTAAAACCGTCTCTGCACTGGGGCGGGGAATGGCATGTTGACCGCAACGGGTACATGATGTCCTGTCGGCCGCGGCGCGACTCATGGCCCACGCCGCACATGTGGCGCGAGTGCGAGATGCACATGCACGGCGCACACTCTAGCGAGCAATTTGGGGACTGGAACCCCTAACCCTGCTACAGTTGTCGGTGAAGTTGATATTGTTGAAGAGCTCAGATCTCCATTGCATGACAGTCCCCACCCTCCCCTCAGTCCCATGACCCCTCCCTCCCCCCCCTCCCTCCCCCCCCCTCCCTCCTCTCTGCCCTTCCTTGTGCTGTATATGCCTTACTGTTCTCCCTGCCTATGAGCCAGGCACGCCCCCCCATCCCACCCCACTCACTCGCATATCATTTCCAAGACACTATATAGCGCTTGCATGCCAAGTCGTCAAAAGCATTCGCGTGCAGTCAGTCAGTGGGGTGTTGACCGCACAGCTGCCGTCAGACGCACTGTAGCCAGCCGAGGTTGGAGGATCGCTGTGTTTACTTGCGTGCATACTTTGCTTCACTTGCACACTCGCGCTCTGCCTAGTCACACGGTCGCGGGGGAGAGGAAGTGGGCGGGGCTCGCTGCTGTTGCAGTCAACTTAGCGGAGAGCAGCCAGCGGTTTGGGTCAGTCGCTCCACGGCGCTATCTCAACCGCGGCGGTTCAAAATGGGGCAGATGTTGAGCAGGCTGCGGGTTCTGAACCCACCGCCTCTGGACACCACCACCACCACCACCACCACCACTGAGACCCAGGTGAGCCCCTCCCCCGACCCCCCCCCCATACAGGGGGTGTGGTTAGGCTAGAAGATGGGTGTGTCTCTCACGTTAAAAACTTTTTGTACATTTTGTACCGGTCTGCTTTCGGGGGTCTTTCCCTGTCTTCCATTTCCCTCCCCCTCCCCCCCTCACCGCTTCTCCCTCACCCTCTTGCGCCCACTCGCTAACTTTCACACACTTATATCACTCACTCACTTACTAATATATCTCCGCTCTCTCCAAACTGTATCTATGCTAATGTTCCCCATTCTGGTTCTCATCTCGCTCTCTATTATCTGTCTCCCTCGTCTGTCTGTCTCTCCCTGTCTCTCTTATCTAATCAGCCTTCATCTGTCCCACACCCCAGGGGGTGTTATGCAAGGCTCAGGCAGAACAGTGAGTGAGTGTGGAGGGAGGGGGTCTTCTCCTGTCTCCTCCTCGGCTTATTGGTTTATGTTTAAGGCTAGTGGGGGGGGGGGGAGGGGGATTGGAATGGGTTTCAGTGTTTTACTTTGGAACGGGATGAGGGGGTTGGGTGGTTTGCTAGCAGCTAAATAGGCAGCCTGTGTTGACAAAAGTGATTTACAGCATGCGTGTGTCACACATATAGTGTGGGGGTGGGGGGGGGGGGGGGCGGGTTGTTTTTGGCATGTTCCCCCTTTCGGTATTTGCAAAATGAGAAGCCAAAGAGCGTGGCGTGGTCATGTACACGCCGGACACGGCAGTAAAGGGCTCTCAGCAGCTCGGTCTCAGGTTCGACCCGCTCCTCCAAAAAAAAAAAGAACGAAAAAAAAGATTTCACGTTCGGTGCGTGTGGAGAAACGCGTTTGGACGAGCCGTTCGGCAGCCAGCTGCTCCACCAGTTTGTCCACCCGACCTTTAAAGACTTGTCCCCTGTGGGACAACTCTCTCCCCCCACCCATAGCCATACAGGCATTCTGCTCTGCTTTACCTAAAGCACACCACCAGCCCCCACCCAAAGCATCCTGAAGCTTGGCTGGGGGAGGGGCTGGGGGAGGTGTGGGTGACTTCAACAGGTTTTATAGGGTTGTTTTTTCGGACACGCAAGTTTTTTTGTACAGCCTGTCTCTCGCTCTCCGTCTCACGTTCTTTCTTTCCTTAGACTTTTTCCTTTTTTTTTTTTTTCTTTACAAGTTGCTGTGAGCGAGGGCCATATGGAGACCTATGGAATCTATATATATATGAGGCACACTGCTGTGCAAACGAACAGAACAGTCAGGGGAGCGTGTGTTGTAGAACATTTGGTGTAGAAGCTGGAGCGCAACACTTGATTCGGTTGATTGATCGATTGTCCTCTCCATGTAGTATTGTCTGTCAAGTCTTTAGGGTTTCAATTAGTCAATCAATTAGTCAGCATGTAATTGCATATCATCGCCCATAAAACTGCCCAAATGTTAACCATATCAAATTATTGGAACATTTTGTGGTCTTTACAGTGACCATATTGGGTGAGGTTTCTCTGGCGCTTGTTTTGAACACTCTGTACTAGTTATTCAATTCCCTGAAAAAAAACACATCAGTTCTGCTTCCTCTGCTGGGGTTTGTGTTGTACAACAGCCTAGATGGTGGCGCAGGACCAGAGGGCGAGCCGTGCTTGGATCAGTGCTCCACTTACACGAGGGCTAAGAGAATCTGCCATGCCCCACATGGTACACAATGTTCTCGTGCGTGTGTGGCTATGCGTTTGGAGGAAACACTATACATTTCCTCCTATATAACGCGGCCGTTGTTGTGCACCTATTGTATTGCGCCTCCTTGTGGCTCTATTGTCAGGACTGCTCAGAGGTGTGGGTGGGGGGGGGGGGGGTGATCCGGCTGCTCTCGCCGTGATGTCTCGCTGACGGACGCACCTCAGACAATCTAGTTCTAGCTTTGGGGGGGAGGGTTGTCTGCTCCTGACGGGAGACATTGAGATGTCACAGGACAACAGGCCCGACAGCTGGTCTCTTATGAGGCTTCCCCCTCTGCAGCGAGGATGGACCCCCTGGTTGCAAAGATGTGGAGCACAAGTAACTGGGACCCAACACGGTTCGACGGCGTATGCAATATTCATGCGCGGCGCTCCTGCACTTGTCGGTATGGCTCTGATCGCGCCTGACCGAGCACAGGGTCCATGCACACGCGCAGATGCACACGCATGCAGAGAGGCAGAGGAAGCGTTTGATGGTCTGGGGTTGTTGTCTTTGCTGGCTCAACCAGAACATTATGTAATCCGCCGAACACTGATGGAGCTGGAACTCAGACTTTCACAAAGTGGAAGTCCGTGGCGGTTTTTTCAGTCAAATACCGGCGTTGGCTAAAGTAGCACAGCCCAGTAGTGTGTAATGGACAAAATCAACTGGCTCGCTGCATGGCAGGACTTTTTCACTTTCTCACCTCCTGTAATGTCGACGCTCATTAGTGAATCTACTATTGACAGCTAGACAGCCATGGGGAAGTTTACACTCGCATTAAAATTGATGAGAACAATTTAACCGTATCGGACACCAGTCCGTTTGGCACAAACAAGGCCTTTGTGCCAAACGGCTGCAATGGCTTCAAGTTTTGTCAGATGCACATTAATGGAAGAAGCAAGTCATTAATGCACACACACACATTTGTTTGGCCTGGTTATATAAACATAATGCATGTATGCATCTACTTGTAGTGCTAACAAGAACCTGTTCACTGAGTAATTTAGCTGCGAGCACATTTTTGGCTTCACGCGTCAGCCCCTCCCAGTTCCTAACCTAAAACAGAATGCCGTTTGTTCATGCGGCAGAGTTGACAGTTCGTGCGAATGAGTCGTGTGATGTGTATTCGACGGGAACGGGTTATTGTTTGACAGTATTTGATATATGGGTTTTCCCTTGAGTCATGGATGAATTTCTCTCTTGCTTTCTCCCTCTCTCCTTTCTCAGTTCATTATCGCCCAAACAGAGGCTGCAGAGATCAAGGTAAATGAAAAATGTTCTGTATTTTGTTATTAATCTTCAAATTGATGATATTGGCTCTCTGGCTGAATTGTGACAGAAGAGCAGAGCTTTAGACTGGAGGCGCACAAGCTGCTCGTCACTGCCATGTGGTGTGTACCCTGACCTGCTTGAACGTGTGTTTCCGTCCCTGTGTTTGTGTGCAGCAACTGCAGCAAGCGGCCTTAGACAAGTCGGGGCAGAAGCTGCAGCCAGCTGCTCTGATTAAGCCGGTGACTGAAGTGAAGCCTGTGGTCTTGGCGAAAAAAGAAGTCGCCATAACCCAAGTGCCGGTGCAAGCAGATGTCATTGATGGGTTCTGCGCGGCGGTACCCAAGGCCAAGCCTGAACCGGCAGCACAAGCCGTCAGTGAACCCGCGGTGGTTGAAACCATCGGCGCAGCAGAACCAGCAACAGAGGAGGCGGCTGGCAAACCCGTGTCGGCGCCGACCATTGAAGCCGCAGTAGAGGAGGCGGTCGTCGAACCAGTGGTGGCCACAGTCACTGAAACCGAAGCCACACCAGAACCATTGGCGGACACAGCAGCAGCAGCAGCCCAGGCCGGTGGAGAACCAGAATTGGCCGTGGTCACCGAAACCGAAGCCGGACCAGAATTGGTAGAGGCAAAACCAGTGGAGGAGGCCGTTGAAGAACCAGCATTACCCGTGGTCGCTGAGACCGAAGCCACACCAGAGCCAGCATTACCCGTGGTCACTGAGACCGAAGCCACACCAGAACCAGTGGAGGAGGCCATTGAAGAACCAGCGCCGCCCGTGGTCGCTGAAACCGAAGTAACGCCGGAACCAGACGCAGTAGCGGGGGAGGCTGTCGACGAGGCCGTGTCAAATACTGAAAGCGACACAGCGCCAGAGCCGGCAGAAGTTGATGGACAAGTGTCCGCCGCGGTGACTGAAGCTGAGGAGACGCCGGAAACGGCAGACGTCGGTGAACCAGTGACCACCGCGGTGACTGAAGCTGACGCAGTGCCAGAAGAAGTCTCCATCCAACAGGTGCCAGACGCTGAAACCGCAGCGGCCCCAGACGCGCCGGAAGACTCCGTTTGCGAGCAAGTTTTGGCCGTGGCCGCCGAAACCGAATTCACGCCAGAACCAGAACCGCTCCCAACCCCAGCCCCCGTCGTGGAGACAGACGCCAGCGAAACGGTAGCCGCGGTTACGGAAGCCGAAGTCACACTGGAGGCAGAGTCAGGAGCAGAGGCTGCTGTGGAAGTGGAGACGGCGGCCGTGGAGTGTGACCCTGAGCCGGCGGTGGTGGCTGAGGTCCAGGTGGAGGAGAAGCAGCAGGTGGAGGAGAAGCAGGTGGAGGAGGTGGCGCTGACCACAGAAGTTGTCACAATAGCTGAAAACGTAGAGGTACAGGCGCGCATGTGTTTCCACCGGACTTTGGGTTTTTGTTTAAACGGCTTTCTTCTAACAAGTCTTTCTCTCTCTCTGATACCAGAACACAGTGGAGGGGTTGGCAGCGGACCTCAGTGACTTCGAGCAGACCTCAATAATCGACGAGATGCCCAGTCTGACACAGCTTTCAACAAAGTCCATGTCGATGGTAACTCCACCCCCAGTGTGTACACGTTGCTTTGTTTTCAAACTGTCCGAGGAGAAGAAGCTCATAACGTGGTCACAATTGCGTCATCCGATCCAAATGATCTGTTCTTGTCACATGTTCAAATAATGGAAGAAAAAAAACGAGCTGTTTTATTCAGGTCTAGATCTCACTTTGAGTGCAACTTATTTTTGCACTTCATTTAAAAAAAAAAAATATATATACATTTTTTTACATTTTTTGTTTCATTATCATTTTGTATGGTCTCATGGTGTTTCTTCTGTTGTGTCTGCAGGAGATCTCCCCTCTGGGAGACCTGGTCTCTGCGGAGTCCGCCGAGGCTCTCCACTGAGAACTCTGTCCAACTCTGTGAGCCGCATGCCCCCGCTATGCAGGTCTGAACAACGCCGCCCCCCAAAAACGCAGCCCTTCACCACTGAACCAGCTTGCATGTTGATAGCCTCTTGCACACATATGTGGTTAACTCGGGGGGCTCATGTTCTGTTCCTTGCTTCCTTTCCTTCTTTACTGTCCATTTCCAGATTCCCATTGGTTGGACAGACGACCCGAACCACAGGCTGAGCAGTCAGACTTCTTGGTCTGTCCATTTATCAAAAGGGCTTTTACACTGAACTTCAAAACAATATTCCCACTCAAGTGCCTTCTTAAGTTACATGTTCTCCTAGGAGTCATCTGGGGGGGGGCCCCCCCATCGGGTTTAATCTGAAAAGGACCAACGGGTATCTTTTTAAAAGGATGCATATGGGTTGCTGGGGTGGGTAAGGGTACATACGGCTTTGTTGGGGTACATGTGGGTTGGTGGGGTACATATAGAAGGTCAGATGCATGGGGAGGGTGCCAGCACAGCTTTGGCATGGAAACGCGTTTACTGTTGAAGATGCTGTAAAGAATGTGCTTCCCTCTCACGTCAATTTTTTTTGTTTTTATTCCCCGTTTAGTTTTTTTTTTTTTTTTTTCTTTCACGTTTTCTATACAGTGTTTTATATAGTCCATACCGTGTGCATCAGCTTTATAAAAGCCCACAAAAAAAAAAATGATGGGAGTTTTTGGAACAGAAGAATCTATTAAATGAATGAAGCTGTAATTCAACTGAATAAAAAAAATTCAATTTATGAAAAATCGGCAATTGTTGAATGTTGACTGTGCTGTCATGACTTGTGAATGGAATGGGGAGACTGTAGTTCAGAAGGCAAGGCGGGGGGGGAGGGGGGGAGGGCAGGCAGGCAGGCAGGCAGGGAGACTAGTTCAGAAGGCAACTGAGGGGCAGGGAGACTAGTTCAGAAGGTAACAGAGACAGGGAGACTAGTTCATAAGGTAACTGAGAGGCAGGGAGACTAGTTTAGAAGGTAACTGAGAGACAGGGAGACTAGTTCAGAAGGTAACTGAGACAGGGAGACTAGTTCAGAAGGTAACTGAGGGGCAGGGAGACTAGTTCAGAAGGTAACAGAGACAGGGAGACTAGTTCAGAAGGTAACTGAGGGGCAGGGAGACTAGTTCATAAGGTAACTGAGAGACAGGGAGACTAGTTCATAAGGTAACTGAGGGGCAGGGAGACTAGTTCAGAAGGTAACAGAGACAGGGAGACTAGTTCAGAAGGTAACTGAGGGCAGGGAGACTAGTTCAGAAGGTAACTGAGAGACAGGGAGACTAGTTCAGAAGGTAACAGAGACAGGGAGACTAGTTCAGAAGGTAACTGAGGGGCAGGGAGACTAGTTCAGAAGGTAACAGAGACAGGGAGACTAGTTCAGAAGGTAACAGAGACAGGGAGACTAGTTCAGAAGGTAACTGAGGGGCAGGGAGACTAGTTCAGAAGGTAACAGAGACAGGGAGACTAGTTCATAAGGTAACTGAGGGGCAGGGAGACTAGTTCAGAAGGTAACAGAGACAGGGAGACTAGTTCAGAAGGTAACAGAGACAGGGAGACTAGTTCAGAAGGTAACTGAGGGGCAGGGAGACTAGTTCAGAAGGTAACAGAGACAGGGAGACTAGTTCAGAAGGTAACTGATGGGGAGGAAGCCAGTAGTGCAGATGGTTGAGCAGGGTCTCAATGAACTGGAGGTTTGCTGTAAGAACATGCTTGACACATAAGACAAGTCAATACGACAAGCAAACAATGAAGTAACAATATTTACACATGAAGTTAATGTAATGATGTAGGCTGAGGCAACGAGAGGGCTAGAGGCCAGAGGGGGCTGGTCTGCTGCAATCTACAGTATTCAGAGCGTTCAGCTCCAAGTGGTCCAAGGTGGCTGGGTGGTCCACCTCCGCTCTGTAGGCAGACTCGCCCCCATTGGAGATCACTCCAATCAGGACCATGTCTCGTTGGGCGACTAGAGGAGCAGCTGTTGGTATAAAGGAAAAGGGGTAGAGGAGAGAGAACACAACCTGGTGGGGCTCCAGTGCTGATGGTGTGAAGCTTGCCCAGCCGCACGTGCTGCTTCCTGTCTGTCAGCAAGTCAGTGGTCCAGGTCCTGCGAGGGGGCTCAGGCATGCTTAGCTGGGATAGCTTGTCCTGGAGAAGAGCTGGGGCGATGGTGTTGAATGCAGAGTTGGAAGTCCACAAACAGGGTTCCTGGTTAGGATCCTGTAGATGCTGGGGGAGTGTAGTTGCCTGAGGACAAAATAATGAATTCCCATGTTGACAGCGTCGACTACAGACCTGTTGGACCTGTAGGCGAACTGCAGGGGGTGGGGGAGAGGTTGACGATGGCTTTGAGGTGGTTCAGCACAAGCTGCTCAAACGTCTTCCTAACCACAGCTCAGCTTTCAGGGTGACAGATCTGGAGTCATGAATCCCCTGGAGGCCCATGATCCTCTGCTTTGTGAGGACGGAATGATGGTCGGTGTCTTGAAGCAAGCAGTCAACCAGCGAGGTGTCAAAGATGTCTGTGATCACTTGAGACAGCTGGTCTGCACAGCACCTCAGTGCTGAGGGGGTTGGGCTCATATACAGTCTATGGTTGGGCTGCAGTGTTGAGCTGCCTTGAGGGGTTCTGTCTCTTAAAAGGTTTGTGGATGGAGAGAGGCATGATGGGGGTGGAGGATGGCTGGGTTAATTGTGTGTGTGTGTGTGTGTGTGTGCGCGCGTTTGCGTGTGTGTGTGTGTGTGTGTGTGGGGGGGGGGGGGTATATTGGTATGTTCAACCAAAATGTTTACACCTTGCGGTAGGAATGTGTTGATCCAACCAAAAAATACACACAAAGATAGGTTTTTGATTATGTTATATTATCAAGTACTTTTATTGAAGTAGAATGTTGACTGAAACAATAGTATGTAGATGTTTTACCCGCATGTAAATTATACAGGACAGGTTTAGATTTCTACCACTGCTGCTACAATAACAGAATAGAACAGGGTTTGGTTTGAGTTCTTCTGAATGGACATTTCACTAAAATTACATTGTTTAATTGAAAAAGTGTTTTATATTTATCATCCCCTCTTTACAGTCAGACCTTAGTTGAGCTAGGACTACGGTTAATGTAATTTTCAAACCCATGCCAAACTTGTACTTAGATGTCCATCTATGGGTCAGTGAAGGTAATACAACACAGATAAACAACTTTCTTAGCCAGAAATAGGCATTCCAACAGTCAACAGCATTATTCATCCATAGATTCAACGTGGAGTTAACCTAACAAGTCGAACGAGATAACCACACCAAAAAGAAAAAAAAAAACATGCACCACTGCGTATGTTAAACATTTTTGTTTGATGACACTTTCATTTTAATTAACATGTAAAATTACCAGTGTAATTGAATCTTTCGCTTGCTCGTCATTACATTCATTAAACACCAATCAAGAGCCCCATTTATGATTAGAGCATTATTTAGGATGACAACGTTATCTGCGCCTGACCTCCTGAGTGACAGTCCCGTGATGACGTCAGCACCTGTCACGGAAGTAGCGACGGTGTGTCGGCCTCGTCAGACGGCTAGGAAGAGGATGTGTGTGTCTTGAGTCAAAACCCTTGGCTATCTGTTTTAATAATTGATTCAATAAACCCGTAGGTGTTCTTCGAGTGTTCCCCGGGATTAAGACCGCTTTCGTCTACCACCTGAACCGATCTTGAGTGAGTCTGGCGGAGGGTGCGGGACAAAATGTCCCTCTTCCAGTCTGCACTTGATTTTCTAGCCGGGCCCGGTTCGTCCGGGGGGGCCGGTCGGGATCAGAATGACTTTGTTGGACAAGTCGTGGAGCTGGGCGACATGAAGCTGAGGATCAAAAGGGTGATAGCAGAAGGTGAGCTAGTGTGCTAACTTGCTGGTGGTCTGGAGGAGTGCTGCCTACGCTAGCCAAACACGGCTAGCTGTGGCATACCCTGCGACTGGCAATCATTAAACAACAGCTAGCGAACCTAGCCATGTTAGCCGTGAGTCTCCAAATAAACAAGATGTTGCCCTCAATTTTCTGATTTATCCAATTAAACTATAGCTATTATCTATGTGTGATACAAAGGTGCGTTGTTTAAAAAGCGTATGTAAGAACAGAAGATGATTACTTTCACAGTTTGAAAGACTGTTATGACTTCATACATGACGGTTCGCCGGCTAAATACTATGTTTCTCCGTTCCTCATATACATCGTGCTTTTGTTGTCTGTATGTGAAAACGATAATAAATTAAATGGATCGGTATGGTGGTCGTGTCGTGGCTGCACCCAAAATATGCTTAGGCCTACTATGGGGCAACTTGATAAGGCTTTTTAGTCCCAGCGATATGCGTATTATTTGCATATTACTGTGACATACCTTTGACATGCGTTTGCGATCCATGCATATTATTACTTGTTTGTTCACATAAACATGTAATTGGTTCTTCATTTGAGTTGTATCCAATAGCTAAAAATCAAACCACTGCACCATCGCATCCGAGTACAGCTGCATCGTTATGTGAGGCAACTATGGAATGAGCGGTGGCAGCCCCCATTCGGTCAGCCCATGTTGTGGGAACTGGAAGGATAACACAAACATTGGATGTCAATCCTTTTGAAATCTATTGCACGCAAGACATGTTTATGGGCTATTTCAAGTGGATCTGTAAAGCCACTAATAACGTATTTGTACAACAACAGCAACAGATAACCTTTGTTACATAGACAACACAGTGCAACTTCTAGGTTGAATAAAAAGTTTTGGCAACAAAACTGTTAAGTATACCTCAGATGTTATAATCTCATCCTTGTGTGTCCACAGAGTCCCCGTCGAGTGAGGCTATGTTGGGCTTTTAAAGCTTGTAGAGTGCAGTATAAAAGGAGCTATGCTCACACAGGCTGTTGATTTACTGGGCATCTCTGGGAGCAGCCAAGCCCCCACACAACTCGACCCAAGCAGTCCATGCCACGGCCCTACCACAGTAAAACGCTATTTAAACCTCTTTGTCAACAGCCCCCCGGTGGTGCTGGTGTACAACATTTGACTGTAAACAAGTCACATCCAGTACAGATGCTGCCTTGTGAATAGAAATATCCAGAGTCAACCGTGTAATAACAATGATATTCAAAGTAACTTTGTTGTCCCGCACGATCATCAATTGAACACAACTCATTACGGTCCAGGAAAACAAAAAATCTGATATTTAACTCGCAATGGGCAATGGACATCTCTTGACTGAATCCAAGTCCATGAGCCCAGCTGCTTGAAAAGCTTCAGCTCAAACATCCCCATGGTTGCAACACACGCCAACTCTGTGCCACTGAAGCTCGTTCCGCTGGGGTGGTGTGTATGGTGGAATGCGTCACACATCGCGGTGTACGGTGTGGTGCACATGCGCGTTATAATGAGCGTTGTTGCACATGCAATGCTCCACACACCGTGGCGTTGTGCTGCAAGTGGCCCGAAATGCATAACCATTTTGGTCCCTGAGAAAGAAGCCGCCCCCCCCCCCCCCCCCCCCCCCCCCCCCCCCCCAGTACTCTGAACGGTCTAGCAGTGTTGACACCCCACTATGACTGCGGAATGTTTTTTTTTTTTAATGAATGGGTCATTGTCGAAGCGCTTTGATGCTCTGAAATAATGTAGTCCATTGACACGCAGCTGTGTCACTGCCCGCGTCTCCTCTCCAGGTCTTTCCCCCCCCCCCCCCACCCCCCCCTCTCTCCCGGTCCCCCAAACTTTGTGAGTCGTGATACCCGAGATGCTTGGCTGCCCTCTTCTTTGTCCTGACAAACAGGTTCTCTCTTTGTTGATATGCTGGCTCGCTCTCACCCAACACCCTTGTAGCAATGGACAGGGGAGCCCGGCGTGGCCCATCTCTGGGCTCTCGGGGCGGTATTCAGCCCTGGTCGTACACAATACCATCTGACACTAAGTCAGTAACACGCATCGTGCCCGATATTGTGATGCAGTATTGGCAAGAATGCTGGAAATGAGAGAGAATTAAGTGAAGGGCAGGATGTTCTAGGCTCATTATAAGTAATCTTGGATTATTTATACATTTTTGATTCACTTGACATTTTTCTTTATGTCGACCTCACTGGATGTATGAAACTTGATGTAACGTCATTTATGAAAAAAGCCAGAGACCACCTTTAGGCCGGAAATTACCCGAGAAGATGTTTTGTGAATTTCTTACCGTAGATTTATGCCTGTGGTAGATCATTGTTGGCTGTTTGTTTCTGCAAGGCTGCAGATGTGGCGCACTGCCTATTCCTGCTAGATAGTGGCCCTTCCTGTACTGACTCACTAGTCAGCGTCTGAATGTTTCACTCAACCGGGTTTCATTGCCAAGGCTGGGTGGATACAATTAGAGAGTTCAAAAAAGCCTACGTTGCAGAACAAATCCTAATCTTTAGGTGGCCCTCGACATCGGGCTGGGGACATGCATGGGGTGGCAGTGTAGCTCAGTGGATAGAGCGGGTGGACGGAGTGGGTCGTCCACTAACCGCAGGGTCGGCGGTTCGATCCCCTTAATCCCCCTCCTCCAACTGTCCAAATGTCGAACCACAGATGTACTGATTGCAAGTCGCTTTGGACAAAAGCGTCTAAATGCGTGCTAAAGGCCCCTTTACATGCAGAAGTGTTTGTACTATATGAGTGTGCTAGACACGTCTTACTTTCCCTGGGTTTGACATATCCTAGCTTAACTGCAGGAAATCCTTAATTTCGGCCATCCTTTGGACTGAGCACACGCGCGATGTAACGGCATTGAATAATGTAGCATTATGCGGTAGGCCCGTTTCAGTGTTTTAAAAATCTCTGTCTCTCTCTCTCTGTGTTGCAAAGTGCTTTGCTATAGCTCTATTTCGTTTCACTGCAGAGGAGAATGAGGGGCGAGCATCATTACCAGTAATGCATAATTTCCTGTATAACGTAACTGGGTGTAGATCTGTTGACGGACGTTTTCGCCTCCGCTCACACAACAACATTCAGGGCATATAGCAGACGCTTTTATCCAAAGCGACTTCCAATAAGCACATTTTGTCAGAAGAAGGTGAAACAGGTCATTGCTGTTAATATAGTAAGCAAGTCAGCAGAATAAGTTTCAAGCATTTCAATTGCTAGGTTAACCATTGCTAGTATACAACATCTCTGGCTAAGTGCTAAGTTACAAAAAGCAATCGTAAAGTGCCAAGACATACAACATACAAGGGCATGAGGGTAGGTTTTTTGTTGTTGGTGTTGGTGTTGGGGGTAGGTAGAGGATGGATGTTGTGCAGGGGAACTCTGAACAAACCCAGTTTAAGTGTGGAGGACCTGCACGAGGGTTTGTTTGTTGTCATTAAAGGTGCTGTGTGACCTAAGAGCTGTGAGATGAAAACGCCTCAGCCTTCTGTCAGCCATCAGCGAGTGCTCTGGGAGAACATCCACGCTGTCTGATTGCGCGCCTGCTTCTGTATGGGTCGACTTTAGACCGCCCCCTGCTCATTTCTGACCAATCAGGGCGTCTGCTCCTGGATTGTGTCTGCATGGGAATCTGTATTCACTGACAATCCCAGGTGATTGCAACACTTCTCCAGGGAGGGAGGGAGCAGAGAGAGTTTATGTTCAAAATAATGTTCTTCCCTCATTTAATCTCTGCTCCTTCTCTGTTGTCAACTCAATCGTACTCACTGAGCCTTGTTATGGAAAACGATTGATTTTGTCTAATGCATTGTGTGGAGGCTTGTGTCACTCCTCGAGACATCCAAATACATGTTGACCTGTCTCATGTGATTCTTCATGTTATTGCTCTTCCTCTCCCTCCTGTTTGACCCCAGGTGGATTCGCCTTCGTTTATGAAGCCCAGGACATCAGCAATGGGAAAGACTACGCCCTTAAGGTGAGTCTGCGCTCCACGGTTCTGTTTTAGTAAAAGAAAAACTACATTATTTTTAGATTTCTGTCCTCAAAAGTAATATGGAAGTAACTTTAGTTCTTTCGCATAAGTGCATAATGTTGATGACTATTGTATTCCTTCACTGATTTGATCATCACTATGAGCTTCGAGTGAAACTGTAAACTGTAAAATTGTACTTCAGCAGAACTGGATCCGTTTGCTTGCGAATGTTTTCTGTTTGTAATCTGACGAACGTTTATATACATAAAACAAATGATCATGTTTCTGCTTGTGTCTGTGCGTGTGCGCGCGTGTGTGTGTGTGTGTGTGATTTTTCTCTCGTATGACATCAGAGGCTATTGTCCAATGAGGAAGAGAAGAACAAGGACATCATCCAGGAAGTGTGCTTCATGGTATCCTTCACTGATGATGATGATGATGGCTGATATCAGGTGTCGCTGCTTAAGACCCAGTCAAAGCACACCGTAAACATAAACAGTGTTTTCCAAAGGTCATCAACCGAAAAGGTTGCTATATTGTTATTGTTATTCTTATTAGCGGTAATATTAGTGTAGTGTCTGTGTCTTTGTGCTCCTTGACGTGGGTGTGTGTAGAAAAAGCTGTCGGGTCATCCCAACGTGGTCCAGTTCTGCTCGGCTGCTTCCATCAGCAAGGAGGAGTCCGACACGGGACAGGCAGAGTTCCTCATTCTCACCGAGCTCTGTAAAGGTAGGCCTCCAGGTCCTCTTGTCAAGCACAGGAACGAAGCTTTCTAGATATTCAAAAAAAAAAAAAAAACATTTGGGAACCATAACCCAAAATCTCTCCTTGCTAATTTGGTCAACAAACCCCTTGGAGTGAGACTCAGCCGCCACACCGCTGTCACAGCTGTTTGTGATTAGTTGTCCTGTCAGCTTCCTCCCCGTGCCCCATATATTTCCTGTCCCACTTCCTGTTGAAGGATGCAAATGTTGACAAAAAAACGGCGACTTCCTCTCACTAGAACCAGCATATATATCTAGGGAGAGTATTGACAGATAATAAAGTAGCAAATGGAGTGGGTGGGGTGGATTGCCCTATTGATCGGTGGCTGCGGATTAATCATGGATCGCCGGGTGTGTTTCGCTCCTTCAGGTCAACTGGTGGACTTTGTGAAGCGCGTGGAGCAGCGGGCGGCCATGTCATGTGACACGGTGCTGAAGATCTTCTACCAGACGTGCCGCGGTGTGCAGCACATGCACAAACAGAAGCCCCCCATCATACACAGAGACCTCAAGGTCAGTGGCTACAACTGGCGGATTCCTGCCGCAGGACAATCGCTCGCACCCGGTTCTGGCCTAGGCACCCCGGTCCAGCCTGGCCTCCCCGGTCTGCCTGGGCCCTCCCCCCATCCGGCCTAGGCCACGTTCACGCGCTCGTGTTTCATTTCCCTCTCCGTCTTATTTCAGGAGAGGCTTTCAATGGGCTTGAGGCTGAGCGGCCATGTTTGAAGATGAAACAGAAATTTAGCATAGATGGTTCATCTCAGAGGAGAAGTTGTCCGTGCTGAACGTCGGAGCGCACAGAGCACGAGCGCACCACTTGAGACTGTGATTCACTGGGGGGGGGGGGGGGGGGGGGGGGCGGGTTTGAACTACGTGAGGCCGCACCCATTCGTGGAAATCAATTTGTTGCTGAGCTAAAACCAGACCGATGCTCATCTTGAAGCGGCAGCTTGTGTCCTGGTGGACTCACAGGGCTGCCAATGCAGCGTTTGTGTTTCCGTCGTTCCAGCGATGATCGGATGAGGTGAATACAAAACACGAGGCGTGCGGTCGACGGCGTCCGTTCCCCTAAAACGTCGGTGTGAATCGGGACGATGGCTTCCGCGGTTGGAATGCGCTGCGTTCCTGCTCGTCCTGTTCTACTTGGTCTCAGCGTGTGGTTGGTTGGTTCTGCGGTCTGCCCCTGAGAGGCACGGCCGTGAGGCAGACCCCCTCCTGTGCTTTGAAGCACATCAACCATTGTCGGGTTGTCATGGCAACGGGGGGGCCGTTTCAACCATGCCAAAGTACAGATGTCAGGGGGCGCCGGTGGCTCAGTGGACAGAGCGGGTGGACAGAGCGGGTCGTCCACTAATCGTAGGATCGGCGGTTCGATCCCCTTTTCGTCCCCAACTGTCAGCATATCTAGGTGCCCTTGAGCAAGACACTGAACCCCAACTTGCTGCCTGGGCGCTGAACATAGCAGTCCACTGCTCCTATGTACCATAGGATGGGTCAAATGCAGAGAACAAATTTCGTTCCCATATCTAAAAAATACTGAGAATGCCCAATAAAGACTGAAAGGTCCTCTCTCTCTCTCTCTCTCTCTCTCTCTCTCTCTCTCTCTCTCTCTCTCTCTCTCTCTCTCTCTCTCTCTCTCTCTCTCTCTCTCTCTCTCTCTCTCTCTCTCTCTCTCTCGCTCTCGCTCTGTGTGTGTGCTCGGTATCAGATTTGACCGCACCCAGGCCCTTATGGCCTCAAGCATGTGAACAAAAACGCAGCCTTAAGAAGGCGCTCGTGAGAGAGATTGCCCTCCTGAGAACGGCTGTGGATGTGGCATCCGTTCATGTTCATCACAGCCACCATAGCTGTTCATGTGAAAGCCGTGAACGTGTTAGTGTTTAACGTGTGGCCGCAAACGTGGCGGACGTGAGTGTTTGGCCGCACACATACGGGTGTCAAGCAAAGCTGTGATGGGTTGGCAGGTGTTGCCGTGACAACAAACTGCGACCCCTTCTTTTGAAGCACCCAGGATGTTGTGAACAAGTTGTTTGCCCAGGCAATTGAAGAGGGGTGTTTGTTGATCTTGCATTGACTGGGGGGGGGGGGTGCTGTTTGGTGTCGTGTGTGTGTGTGTGTGTGTGTGTGTGCGTGTGGGTATGTGTTTTTCACAGATCGAGAACTTGTTGATTAGTAACCAGGGCACCATCAAGCTGTGTGACTTTGGCAGTGCCACCACACTGGCACACTACCCCGACTACAGCTGGTCAGCGCAGAAGAGATCCATGGTGGAAGACGAGGTGCGCACACACACACACACACACACACACACACACACACACACACACACACACACACACACACACACTGGGAATTTACACCGCAGGCGAAAGCGTAACGTGAGCGTAACGCTGGCGTATCAATTCACACCGCCGCCGTTTGTTTGGCTATATTTAATAAGATAATAGGCGTACACGTCATAAACGAGACGCTTCAGAAACGCTTAAAAATAGAAGTGAAGCGTAAAGTAAAGTTTTGGTCGGCCGTCTGACGACCGACTAAAAAACGCTTCTAAAACGGCTCTGGTGTAAATTGGCCTTTAGTATCTTCATAAAAACATACATTTTTTTGTGATTCTGGAGAAATGTAACCAGGGGCATAATCATGAATTTAAGGCCTCATGAAAGGACATTTTACTAAATTTACAATTGACTAAAAATAGATTAAAATGTGTGTTTATTTCACTTCATGTACATGTTCTGTTGGGGAGGCCGCTGCCCTTAAGCTGTCATTACTGCTATACCATTTTTTATTTTCCACTTTCCCTTTTCTGTTTTGTATCTGCTCATGGCATTTTGCCAAAAAACTGCAATTTAATATAACAATGAAGTGTACATTGACCTCCATAACCTCAAAACAATTATTCTATGATGACGTTGTTGTGACTAAATTCGCATCTCTGTGGGAATTCAAACAAACATCAAAAGTACAAACTTCCACATTTTCATTTGATAGTGTTTGCCAAATGACAATAAATAATGTTATTAATGGTTAACTAGAAAGTACATTTCCTGAAGAAAATGTGAAGTGGGCTAGCTGACCGCAACCGGATGTATTTTTTAAGCAATACAAGCTCTGTGTTGCTTAATTCTAACGCAGAATGCCATTCTTCCTTTGCCTGGGTCCTTCTTATAATCGTCTGCATTGACGTTTGTGATAAGGTGCACTAGGTCAGGGGTTCCCAACCCAGTCCTCAAGGACCCCCTCCCCCCAACTGCAACTTTGTCCGTCACTCTGCTTCTCTCCAAACTGCCTCTATTCTCTATGAGGAATCTCAAATCTATCTATCTCAAAAAATGTCACAGCTTAGGTATCTACACCGTAGGAATCCAGGGAAACAGACAAACAGTTTGATATATAATATGTCCAATATGACCAATTGTGACCTAGAGTGGAGCGCCCATGTGTGTATTGGAAGAGTGAGTGTCAAACAAACATTAATAATTCAAACACTATAAATGGCATCCCTTAGATATTTGAAAGTGAGTGACAGCATGAAAATATGAAACTTTTGATGTATGATATGTGAAAGTACTGTGAAAATTGTAGGAGTGGCGGCAGTTTACAAAATGTGTGGATATTTTCAAATCACCAACTGCCATCACTCTAACAACTGAACATTCCATCATTCATTCAATGGGACCAAAAATATTAATAATACAACTTTAATATCTTAAAAGCTATAAAAAATAAAGATAGACCCTGTTGATTCCTAAAGTAGCTGAATTTTTTAAAGTTTGAATAAAGTTTCTAGCACAAAGAATGACAAAGTAGTTAAGCGGCAAAATGACAAAAGAAAGAAATAGTGGGAATAACAATAGTGTGCTAGCTAAAAGCTAGCCCACTTATTATAGAAATGAATAGATGCAAATTAATAGAAGCTTATAGGCTACAATGCATCTTGTGCACTGTAATCAGCAGGTCCAGAGCTCTAGTTTTAAATATTATACTGTATATATTGTATGTTGATATTAGATTATGTTTACAGTTAGGTTTGAGGAAGAAAAAAACAAGTACAACTAGAAAATGCATTTTGTGCAGAAAGTGCGGTGAGTGCTCTAGTGTAGAGTGACGCTGAATCACTGATCCCAAGTGAAAATATTTGAACAGAGTTCAGACGTTTAAAGTCTGAACAGAGTGCATTTTGAGAGAATGGAATTCAACCAAAAGTCATGACAAACAGTTGGGAAAACCCCAGAAGTAAAAGAGTTAAATGTAAAGAGCTGAACTAAAGTGATTAAGTTTGGAATGGTTGAATCAAGCCAGTGGAAGTCACGTAATTAGGCTCTAAGTGACTCACCGACACTGGAATATCTGTTAATGGAGGTCTAATACGACACAGGTGACTCATTGTGGTTAAGTGTTGTGTCTGATTGAAGTTCTTTCACATCTAGTTCAAGGAGATGAGGCCACATGATGATAAGACTCTGCAATATCCGCTTTCATTTTGTGTCTGTCCCAACTTGCGTCTGTTCCTTCAAGTATGCAAGTTGAAAAAATGTCCTAAAAGACAAGACTGTGGTGTAAAGAAAGCCAAGAGTCTTCATTGGGACCCATTGTAATTATATAAACGGGGGGGGGGAATAAGAATATATAATATGTCATGTAAATTACATTTCCATTCAATTCACAATTAAAACGCCAGTGAGACAAGGACTACCGTAACAGTTTTAAGCTCTTCATTGGGTTGAATGTTGACGTCCTAAGGCTTCACGATGTCCAAAATGTTTATCTTTAGTTAAAGCCAGCTCGGGCCAGAGTGGGGTGACGTCACACACACTCAGCAGGGCCCTGCGTGGGGTCAGGGACACACAGTGGGTTTAAAGCTAAAACTGCTGAAGCTCAATAAGTATAAAGATAAAAATGTGATGATTTGTTCAACTTTTTGAACAAAGTTTAAAGGGAAAGAATTTAGGTCTAAAGTAGTTGAAGTCTCAGAGGAAATGGCATTATAAAATATAATATTTAGAAAGGTGAATATAAAAAATATGTGTACGATTGTGTGCTAATCCACGAAAAGAGTCTCCAGGTGAAAAACTGTGGAAGTAGTTATGTCCCAAAGTTTGTAGAGAATGACAAAGGCTAAGAATATCAGTAGTTGGGCGCTGCCTGCAGCACTGGCCTAATGACATTACATAGACAAATGATGCAGCCATGCTAATGTGCTGCATGAGAGGTGCTTCATTACGTGCATTCTGACTGAGAGTGATCTGCATTAGACTTGCACTTGGCCGCCTTGGACTAATCTATTTCGGGTCGGGGTGAGGTTGCAGAATTTGCTTAGTTTTCATCACAGTAGACAAAATAGTTTGCACTTTGACCTCTTTCAAATGCTAAGGGAAAACAGCCCTATCTCATGCATATTCCAGGGCCCTATCAAGTCCCCCTGAAATGTCATCACTTTTCACCCCTTCACCACACCGCTGAGGGTAACATCTCCAAGGGTTGTGAGGTGGTCATGGTGTCTAGTCTCTCTTTCTCTAATCATGTTGTTATTGTTGTAAATAGCTGCCCCCCACCCCAACATCTCCACGAAGACACAAACCAGACCAGGCTGATTGAATTAACAGCCACCAGTCTCCGGAAACTGTACTTCTTCATGCCAATTATACGCACAGACAGACACACACACACACGGACATGAACATGGACAGTGCCGACATAAACCCTGGTGCCATTTAGATGCATTTAGAAGCGGCAGTGAGGTCAGAATAATGTGTAATTATTGTGGAATATATTTTCTTTCCCTGGATGCCGTGTGTGCGCGTGTGCGGGTGCGTGTGTGTGTGTGCGTGTGTAGATCACAAGGAACACCACTCCAGCCTACAGGACCCCCGAGATGATTGACCTGTACTCCAACTTTCCCATCAACGACAAACAGGACATCTGGGTCAGAACGCCTTTCTCCCCTCTCTATAGACTAGTGGTTCTCCCCCCCCCCCCCCATCGGATCGGACCTCAGAACCGGTACCGGTACCTGAACCTGAACCGGTGTCCACCAGGCAGTACATGGAGGCCTGGTCCAAAGCACATACAATGTCAGAAAACCCCTGTAGAAGGGGAGCAGGACGGCCAAGTGTTTTTGAGGCGAGGGAGAGCGAGAGAAACAGCGTGTTGCTCATTCCTTGTTCGTTGAGCCCTAGAACTGATTCGAGTGAACTTTAATGACTTCATGCAATTAAGGCTCAATTTGCGTTGCCTTGGCAACTGCCATGCCCATGTAGAAGTGCTGTCATAGTTTTGGACCTCGCCGCCATCCCTCTAGGATTACAGGGCTCACGGTTGGCATGCATCGACCTCTCACTTGGTTGTCAGTAGAAGTGTCTGTCGATGTGGCCCACATGGATCTTGTAAAGGGGAAGCACAGTGCTCGGCTATTGTCTGTAACACTAACTCCGTATTCGCGACAGAATCACAGGAATGTTGGGCCATTTCCGTCATTTTCCCGACTCCAGCCAGCGGAGGATGCAAATCCTGGACACCAACGGTCCAACTTTTGATTTGGATTCTTTAGTTGCCGGTTGTGCTAGTTTCCCTACATGTGCATGAATCGGTACTCTCTTGAATTAGAAAGTCGCCACGCATGTCGGTCCCCCTTGTAACTTTAGCTGTAACTTTCTCTGTGTATTCAAACACGGGTGTAAACTATTTAACCTACCTAACAGTCAAAGTCAAGTCAACGTAGCTTTAATGTCAACTCCTTCACATGTCAAGACATACAAAGGAATCGAGAGGACGTTTCTCACCCTCCCACGATGAAACAGATAAAGTGCACAGGCACAACAGACCAGACAAGACATTTCCTAATACTAAAAGTAAAAATACAATTTCACAACAGATAAGATAAAAAGATCGACAATAAACTAAACATGCAATGTAGGAATCTACTATTGTATGAAGTAGGAGTAGCTGCATAAAATAGAATAGAATAGAAATACTTATTGATCCCAAGCTGAGAAATTACGGAATACGTTTCTGTATAAGTTAGTGCAAAAAGGCAATTGTAATGGCAGCGAAAGATTCTGTAAGATATATTTGTAATATTAACAGTGCAAAAAGAACAGGTATGTGATGATTGTACTAGTAATGATAGTGCAAAGTGTGTATTAATCCCTCACCGCCTCTGTTCCACCCTCTTGCTCTCTGCAGGCCTTGGGCTGCATCCTCTACCTGCTCTGCTTCAAGCAGCACCCCTTTGAGGAGGGCGCCAAGCTGCAGATAGTCAACGGCAAATACGGCATCCCCCAGAACGACCTCAGTACACCGTGTACCACGAGCTCATCCGTACGTAGCCCCCCTCCCCCCCCCTCCCCCCCCCCCTCTCTCTCTCTCTCTCTCTCTCTCTCTCTCTCTCTCTCTCTCTCTCTCTCTCTCTCTCTCTCTCCTCTCTCTCTCTCTCTCTCTCTCTCTCTCTCTCTCTCTCTCTCTCTCTCTCTCTCTCTCTATATATCATTCCTTCCTCCGTCTCTCCTCGTCTCATCGTGTCCATCCCTTGATCTGATCCATCTCTCTGTCCCGCGCGAAGAAACGCGGGCAAAAATGTGTCCAGCTCTGACGTGATCAAATTGGGGAACTTTAAG
>JAXIVH010000015.1:10307363-10327363 GCA_036785325.1 Urophycis tenuis
CTTACACATTTCTTTAAAATAAGGATATATGTTCATTGAAATTCACAATTCAATGAGCAATACCTATATATATATATATATATATATATATCTATATCTGTATATATATATAGTATATATATATCTTTTCAAATGATCTCTATCGTGACGTTGGAAGTGTCCTGTCCAGCCCCCCCATCGTTGTACACAATCCATGGTCGTGCTCACCGTTTCATCTCTGGTCCATCCATCTGTTATTGTTTTGCTTGTTGTTCTTGTTTTGTTTTATTTTGTTGTTTGTTGTTCTCTGCCCCCTCTCCCCCCCCCATCGCTCATGGCCTGTCACCTAGCAACCCAAGGTAAATATGGGCGACTGCTGAGGAGCTGCCCCTGTGTGTTGTGTGTTGTGTTGTGGGTGTGTGTGTGTGTGTGTGTGTGTGTGTGTGAGATTCAATAACACTCCATGTTGCGTCCCATCAGCACCGCTTGTTGGTTACCTAACCGTGGTTGAATCGACCAATCAGTGACTCAGACACACAAGGGAGCGCTTGTTCACACGGCCAGGGAACAAACGAACGGCTGAACCACCAGCAGTGAATGAAACGAGTGAAGTGTTGAGCGACTGGAGTTCTGAGTGGATCTCGAGACGTAGACTAGACATCAAACTCCTCCCCCCCCACCACCACTGATTCACCCCAGCACCCCCCACCCCCCCACTGTCATCCATACCACCAGGTGTACTCGGCAGGCATGGCACTAAAACCCACGTTTCTGTGTTCACGCCTCCGTCGACGGGAGTCTCTCCATTGTTTAGTAGTTGAGTATCCACATACTTGAGCAAGAAGGATTTGGCTTCCGCTGTGCGGGCTGAATACCCGCTCATGGAAGCCAGTCAGTCAATTGTGATGACTGTGTGACTTACGGTGGTTGATGAGGTTCTGAGGTCACCATCGCTCTGACCCCTCAGAGCGTCACGTCATGTTACGATGGTTGACTTGGGTAGAGTTTGAAGGAACAGACTGATATGAGATTGTAGTAATTTTGTTTAATTTGGGCATCTCAATTGACGGGTAACAACAGTTGGCCGCGCACACGAGAACCCCACTTAACCGCCCACCTTCATGCATTTTGCACGTTTTTCAATTAACACAAAAATGTTAATTTGCAATGCATAACCAGCCCATTAATCGTGCTCGCTTAACGCATTAATTGTCCATTTCGCGCCTACGTGGATTTAGCTACTAAATCTTAATACAAACCTCAAGCACACACGGTGCGAAACGGTCCCGGGCCTCTGGGACGGTTTTGAAACGGACTCGGTTACACTGTGGTGATCGGATCTCACCGGGAAGGGGGGGGGGGGGGGGGCGTGCGGACCGCCGGGTGTTGTCGCGTTGGCACCCGCGCTATGGGGTTTCATATTCTGGAAACATTCCTTTCCCTGTAACACTACGCGTTCGTTGCAGACAGTAAAAAAAAACTAACAACATAAATACCGAACGTCTTCGGCAAATGGATACCTTTTCCTTCGTAGTCATTTTAAATCACCAGCGGCGAACGTGAGATTTGACGTGCTCGTCCTCTTTGGCCCGGTTGGTATTGTGAACTGGGCCAGCGCAGTGTCGGGTGTGGGGCGGCGCCCTCGAGATCCGATCGACCGCAGGTCCGATTGCACGTCTCCGTGCGATGGCGAGTGTAACCGAGGCCTGCGAGTGGTCTCCCCGTGTTTGTCTTGTTTGTTCTGCTCCATCGAGACCTCCCTCTGGCTGGCGGGCCTCTTGTTTATTCGTTAGGGTTATTCACTGCCATTTGTTGTTGTTGTTGTTGTTTCCTCCCAGCTACGCAAAAGGAGACTTGGACATATCCTACATCACGTCCAGAATAGCAGGTAGGAGTCAACAGGGTGTTAATTATAAGTGAGTGTGCAAAGGGCCACGTAACACCACACCCCTTAACCCGAAGCCCTCTGAAGGACAAGGAAGGTCTCCTCCAAACCTCAGGGTGGAAACCTTGAGAGGTAACACAGAGAGAGGCAGCGGGTGTCAGCCCTCATAACAAGCCTCACAGTTCACAAGGATACACCGTTTGCCTGTCTTTCTGAATCATTCTAAATTGGCAGAAGGAGGAGTTTTGCAGGGTCAGCATTTACTATCCGTGAGCTGTGTCCATTGACATGCAGAGTCACTTTAGCCAAGCTCCTGTCCATGTGAGGGGGAACGCACTTTGAATTGTATTCCACAGATTTCCAATGTGTTTTTTGTCCAAAGACACTACAAAGATCTTTTTCAGCGCTGTGATTCTAAGGCTGCCTGTGATGCACCACTGACAGCTTGCCCTCCACGTAGATGACCACGCTAGAAGCAGCTGGTGATTGTGGCAGCGTCACATCACAGGCAGCCTAATAACCACACCACCGAATTATATTGTGTGTTTGTAGACAAAATACAATCTTTTTTTCCCCAGAAAACATTGGTAATCCTTTGGGAAAGTAGTTCATAGTGTATTCCCCTTTCATGAACGGAAGCTAGGCTGTGGTAGCTCTTGGTTTAGAGGTCTTCACGGGTCCAAAGTAACATGCCCGATTCTCGACTGACCCGGGAAATTCACAAAGTTATCTCATGGTCAGCCCTGATCACGGGTCCTAGCTGATCCACTTATGTATAATGCGTAATGATATACACACCTGGGAACCAGCGCTAATAAAATGGGGACCACACCCGTACCCACTTGAGGTTGGAGAACCTGAACCCAGACCCTAACCTATCCTGGTCCCTGATCGGGTCCCTGACCAGGTCTCGGATCAAAGGGTCGGGTTCGACCCATAAAGACCACTACTCTGCAATCTCAATGGGAGCGGCTTAACAGAAAGCTAACCTAGCGATCTCCACAATGATGAATTTGGAACAAAACAACTCGTCTGAATCTGGATAACATAGGCCAGCGTCAACATGCAGATATCTCCTGCGTATCTCTTGTTTTAAAAAGTAAAACGAAGCAACGGTGAGCAAATAACATTAACGTCATGTGATGTTTGTGTGTGCGTGCGCGTGCAGTGATGTCGTTCCCTGCCGAGGGGGTGGAGTCTGCCCTGAAGAACAACATCGAGGAGGTCCGCCTCTTCCTGGACTCCCGCCACGCCGGCCACTACGCCGTCTACAACCTCTCCAAGAGGTCCTACAGGCCCTCCCGCTTCCACAACAGGGTGGGTGGGCGTGCCTGTGTGTGTGTTAGCATTTCAGCCTTGGTTAGCTAGGGTGTTAGCATTTCAGCCTTGGTTTGGTAGGGTGTTAGCATTTCAGCCTTGGTTAGGTAGGGTGTTAGCATTCCAGGCTTGGTTAGGGAGGGTGTTAGCATTTCAGGCTTGGTTAGGTAGGGTGTTAGCATTTCAGCCTTGGTTAGGGAGGGTGTTAGCATTTCAGCCTTGGTTAGGGCGGGTGTTAGCATTTCAGCCTTGGTTAGGGAGGGTGTTAGCATTTCAGCCTTGGTTAGGGAGGGTGTTAGCATTTCAGCCTTGGTTAGGTAGGGTGTTAGCATTTCAGCCTTGGTTAGGTAGGGTGTTAGCATTTCAGCCTTGGTTAGGTAGGATGTTAGCATTTCAGCCTTGGTTAGGTAGGGTGTTAGCATTTCAGGCTTGGTTAGGTAGGGTGTTAGCATTTCAGCCTTGGTTAGGTAGGGTGTTAGCATTTCAGCCTTGGTTAGGTAGGGTGTTAGCATTTCAGCCTTGGTTAGGGAGGGTGTTAGCATTTCAGGCTTGGTTAGGTAGGGTGTTAGCATTTCAGCCTTGGTTAGGGATCAGCATTTCATCTTTTATGAAGATGTGTCTGTGTGTGTGGAATTAGATCGTTCATGCAGATTTATGAGAGGATATTTGTGTGTGTGTGTGTGTATTAGCATGTCAGGCTTAGTTATGGATTAGCATTTCATCATTTATGAAAGTGCGTGTGTGTGATTTCAAAGTCAAAGTAGCTTTAATGTCAATTCCTTCACGTGACAAGACACACAAAGGAATCAAGAGTATGTTTCTCACTCTCCCACAGTAAAACGAATAAAGTGCACAGGCACAACAGACAAGACAAGACATTCCCTAATACTAAAAGGAAACATACAATTTCACAACACATAAGATAAAAAAGATAAAAAGACAATAAAAATAAATATGAAATGTCAGAATCTACTATTGTATGAAGTAGAGGATTTGATGGTTTATGCAGATGTATGAGAGGATATTTACGTGTGTGTGTGTGGGTCTGTGTGTCTGTGTGTGTGTCTGTGTGTGTCTGTGTGTGCTTTCAGGTGTCTGAGTGTAACTGGCAGGTGCGTCGTGCCCCCAACCTGCGCAGTCTGTACAGCGTGTGCAAGAACATGCACCTGTGGCTCAAGCAGGACCAGCGGAACATCTGCATCGTGCACTGTCTGGTCGGTGCACTGCTCCTCTCCACACTCATGGCCTCACCCACCAGCCTTGCTTCTCCTTTGAACCACACTGCTGCCTTCAAACACTGTACTGTGATCAGTTCATTCAGCCGCTTAGCTCTTAGACTACTTGATGAACCGCTAATATGCACTGTATGGTTCTATTTAGTCGTATCAGTACTAAACTGTGCCGCTTTCTCGTACTCTATTCGAGAGCTAATTTCTGCTCTCTTTTTGAAAGAAAATAGTAAACTGCACTACTATAAGATTCAAGATTCAAGTCCTTTATTGTCAGCATAACGTACAGTCATACTGTACAATGAAATGTATTGGACGAGGCCCGTTCCCACATGGAAGGAGAATCAAAGAAAACAGTTCAATACTTTGTAAAAGAAAATATCTGATGGTCCACCTACTGATGGTCAGACCATCAGTAGGTGGCACATACGGCAGCACATACAGCACATACAGTACGGTCACAGCCTACATTTTCTTTGTGTCTTTGTTTGTTAAATAAAACTGCATATGCATGCCAAAATGTCCTTTTGAGTCGGTCTTGAGAGTGAAATGGACGATGCACCATTGAAACATGAACTGCGGTAGCTGGCTTTGCGAGACGGTCCACACGTCTGTCCCCGAGTCTCCCCGGCCTGCTGAGGGTGACGCTGTCTCCTCTCTGTCCATGCAGGACGGCAGGGCAGCGTCGGCCGTGGCCGTGTGCTCCTTCCTCTGCTTCTGCCGGCTGTTCAGCACCGCGGAGGCCGCCGTCTACATGTTCTCCATGAAGCGCTGCCCGCCCGGCATATCCGCCTCACACAAGAGGTATGCACACACACGCACACACGCACACACGCACACACGCACACACACACACACACACACACACACACACACACACACACACACACACACACACACACACACACACACACATTCACACAAGAGGTACACACACACACGCACGCACACACATACATACATACACACACACATATACATACACACACACACACACACACACACACAAGAGGTACACACACACATGCACACACACACACATACATACAGTCACACATACCATCACACAAGAGGTACGCACGCACACAGTCACATCAGAGGTACACAAATGCAAGAACACACACACACCCACACAAGAGTACGGGAGGCGTACATTGACGTGCATTGATATAAATCGACGTAAAATATGATGTTTCTACTGTCAGCGACCACCGCATTTTCAAAAGCACCTGTCTTCACATCCAGTCTTCGATTTTCAAAAGCTCTGTAATATTATTCGACCCCCTGTAATATGAGTGCGTTTCATTCATTCAACACTACTACCGGAGTGAAAGTGGATTTTCTATTTAAAGTATTTGGGGGACATCTGGTGGACACATGCTGTAATGTAGAGGCAGTCATGTAGTAGCCTAGTAGAACCACATTCATGTGAACATCATGCATTTTATTTTTATACAATTGTCGGCATTGATTTTATACGGTGAATGAATATCGGTAATCGGTGAAACATACTGAACATCAGAAAGACTAGATGTAGGCCTACATAACAGACAATGGATTCACATTGAACACAGTCGTAGTAGGCAGGAATATTGATCCTTATGCTACTTTCTTAGAGCTAAACAGAAACAAAACCTGATGCTTAGTCTACCGTGCATTACTGAACACACAGATGAAGCACCCGAAACGGCCTCTGTACACAGCGTGGGGAAGTGAATGCACAGCACAGATGACAAAGTCCCTGAATGGACAGGTGTGGGCTGACTTTGGTTATCGTTGATTGGGTGAAGAAGGTTCATACTTTTGGCTGATAGTCAAGAGGAGGAGCTTATATGACTGTGGACAAGACGCGCTATTCAACTTGCTAGTTGACAGGTTTAAACGCAGTACAAAATGCTGGATTTTACGTCGTAGAGTTGAGGAAAAGTGGTGCAAAAAAACAACGCCCCAAAACCACAGTATTTTACGTTGATTTATATCAATGCATGTCTAACATTAGGCCATAAAGAGGTACACACACACACACACATGCACGCAACCACAAACACACACGCACACATGCACACTCTTATGGACATATTGGTTGCTCTCTTATATGGTAACTCATCAGGGATTGGTCCATCTGGAGGTTTTGCCTTTGCATGCGCTGCTCACCCCGCTGGCCTGGTGCGTGATTGGCTGTTGGCCGTGTTTCCACGGTAACCCTGCAGGTACATCGAGTACATGTGCGACATGATGGCCGAGGAGCCCATCACCCCGCACAGCAAGCCCATAATAATCCACTCCATCACCATGACGCCCGTGCCCCTGTTCAACAAGCAACGCAACGGCTGCAGACCCTTCTGTGAGGTGTACGTGGGGGACCAGAGGGTTCTCACCACCTCCCAGGAGTACGACCGCATGAGGTGAGGCCGTGCACACACACGCACGCACACACACACACACACACACACACACACACACACACACACACACACACACACACACACACACACACACTACAGCTGTCCTTTTATTATGACAAGGCTCATTGGCCTTAGTCTCTCTCTCTCTCTCCCTCTCTCTCTTTACCCCAAATTTCTTTTATTTGCATGGGGAAACTAAATGAATTTTTATAACGCCGCAGAACAAAGTTTAATAGGATACAAATTTTTAAGATTTAAAAGAACGCACTACAATTGCTGTTGAAAAGTGCTTGACAAACACTTTACACCACGGTAAAGCACTTTTATTATAATTAGGGTTGTCGGTAACAACATTGAGTGTTAATTGTGTTGTGAATCCTTTTCTCTCTCACCCTCTCTCTCTCTCTCTCTCTCCCTCTATCCCTCCCTCTGCAGGGACTATAAGAGTGAGGATGGCCGAGCGGAGATCCCTCTCAATGTGACGGTGCAGGGAGACGTTCTGGTGGTCATCTACCACGCCAGGTCCACACTGGGAGGTCGTCTGCAGGCCAAGGTACACACACACACACACACACACACACACACACACACACACACACACACATGCATGCTCATCACTAGACATGGTTCCTCAAGATGCTTTTCATCAGAAAGATGTTTACTGCCAAGCAGGTTTACACAGACAAGGAATTTGACTTGGTGGTTGGTGCGTGACAACAAACAAGACAATAGCAATAAATAATCAGCACAGTGCAAGATGCCAGGAACTAATGTAATAATCCTACCCTCATGCTCTTATTTGTTGTACGTCTTGGCACTTTAATTGCTCTTTGTAATTTGGCACTTTGATCGCTCTTTTTAACTTGGCACTTAGTCAGAGATGTTGTATACTAGCAATGGTAATCTAGCAATTGAAATGCTTGAAACTTGTTCTGGTGACTTTCTTACTGTATTCGCAGCAATGAAATGTTTCACCTTCTTATGCCAAATGTAAGTCGCTTTGGATAAAAGCTTCTGCTAAATGTAAATGTTTACAATGAAGCTGAGGAATGTTTTAAAAGAGTGCAGTTGTGCATGAACGTGCCATGAGTTGTCGAGGGTAGGATCCGTATGAACGTGACGATTCATGTCCGTAGAGTGGGTAAGAGACCGGGTGAGAGACGGTGTCAGCGGAGGGTCCCGGGTCTTGTCGACAAGGCCGGCTGCGTCGCAGGACCACATTTGCAGTCGGCGTGCGTTCACTGCGGAGCCAGCCGGAGCCACCCGTCGCCAGCCGGTTTACAGAGCGATTTGTCTCGCTCCTCTGAGTTGTTGAGCTCCGCCAACAGAGTGCACCAATTTCCAAGCCCTTCACACCATTGTTGTTGGGGGGGGGTGAAGGTTATGAATTTATGAATGCCACATCATGGCCACACTGAATTCTGCTTGAAAACCGCCCAAAAAAACGCCATCTATACCAAAAAGTGTGCCATGCCCCGGGGCTGGTTTCTGGCTGGTCGTTGTGGTGAAATGGTGTGGAATTGGTGTTTGTTGGTTTGGTGTTTGGTGGTGTGTGATCACCTTCATACTCGGAACTTAGAAGAACTTTACTGCCAAGTAGGTTTGCACCTACGAGGAATTTGTCCTGGTGGTTCATGCGCACAGTCAACAGTACAGTGAACACACAACAAAACAACACCAACAATAGACAATACAAACAACAAGCAACAGTAAGTGATTTAAAGTGTATGGTGCAATGAGTGCAAAGAGTGATGCTATGATACTTATACCGTTGTTTTTCTTCAGATGGCGTCGATGAAGATGTTTCAGATCCAGTTCCACACCGGTTTCGTTCCCAGGAACGCCACCACCGTCAAGTTCGCCAAGTAAGACCTCAGAACGAACGGCCCGGCTACAAGAACTACACGCTACGCTGTGATGTGTGCCAATGGACACTTTCCAAATTGGCATCACCTGTGTGCGTGTGTGTGTGTGTCTGTGTCTGTGTCTGTGTGTGTGTGTGTGTGTGTGTGTGTGTGTGTGTGTCTGTCTGTGTCTGTGTCTGTGTCTGCGTGTGCGTGTGCGTGTGCGTGTGTCTGTGTGTCTGTGTGTTTGTGTGTGTGTGTGTGTGTGTGTGTGTCTGTCTGTGTCTGTGTGTGCGTGTGCGTGTGTGTGTGTGTGTGTGCGTGTTCAGGTACGACCTGGACGCGTGTGACATCCAGGAGAAGTACCCGGACCTGTTCCAGGTGCAGCTGGACATCGAGGTGGAGGCGCGGGACCAGCCCAGCAGCAAGCCTCCGCCCTGGGAGAGCTTCCAGACCAAGGGCCTGAACCCCAAGATCCTCTTCTCCTCCCGGGACGAGCAGCAGGAGATCCTCAGCAAGTTCGGTAGGACATGCACTCCGGGGGGGGTCGTCAGCTAGGCCGCTTTTCATGGGCTTTTAAAGGAGAGCCCGGACTCCTGACCCCTGACCCCGTGTTTAAAATGTTTACATGCAATCCATGGTCAGGTCAACCCAGTGGTGCAGCAATGGGTGGTGGGGAAAGTATGTCGTGACAAACAAAACTCAGACTTTGGAATTGCAGCGGGACAACATGGGACTGGTGTTTTTTCTATACAAAGTGGGGGGTGGTGTTGAAGAGGGAGGTAATGCTGGATCTCACGCCCCTCCCCTCCCTCCTCCCCCCTCCAGGTAAACCAGAACTCCCCCGTCAGCCGGGGTCCTCTGCGTTCTACCACTCGGAGTCCCCCCAGCCCACCGCCCAGACGCCTGAGGAGCCCGCCCCCCCCGCCGAACCCGAGTCCCCGACAGACAGCAACGCCAACCACTTCTTCCAGACGCTGGACTGGGAAGGTAGCCTCCGCTCCTCAGTCTGCTTACTGTTGATCTGTGTCTTCAGACATGGTGGAGATGGTTTCACACCCATATCACTAATAATAACAACAACAATAAAAAAATAAAAATAAAATAATAATTATAATAACAACAACAACAATAAAAAAAAAATATATATAAATAATAATAACAACAACAACAACAATAAGATATATTATGATAACCATAATATATGATGGTGGGGTGGAGACGTCATTACAGCTGGGTTGTAGATTTTCTGGTGTGGACCCCCAAGTCAACCCCAGGCGTTAGTTTGTATGGTAAACCAGCTGACATGGGGGCTAATGGAAAAGTGACCTGAGGGACTCTGGGAAACGTAGTCACTTAAACAATAGTGTAGTTGGTGGTTGGGCGTATTATTCATCCAGTCATGACTTTTCATCTCTTTTTATTTTTATTGGCAGATCTTGGTGGCAATACGGAAGCCTCAGACAGCCAGGGAGGCGGGACTCTGGACGACCACGATGACCTGAGTGACCAATCAGAGGTGGAGTCCTACTCCTACTCAGGGCCCAGCGGGGAGCCCCTGTCCCGGGACACCAGCGAGCCTCTGTTCGATGCCGACTTCCAGGTAGGACCCTGAATCTCCTGTAGGAAAGACTATTTTAAACTCTTCGTCTCCAAAGGCACCACAGACCCCGTTGTTTACCGGACCCCCCGTTCAGAAGTTGCCTCTTTTCTGGACGCTAGACTCATCTATGTCACTATTTCTCTTCCCCCCCCAGACCCCCACTCCCCTTCCCCAGGAATCGCCCTCCAGCGACACGGCCGACCTCCTGGGCTTGAACTCTGACCCCAAGGCTCCGCCCGCTTCCACCTCCACGGCCTCGGCCTCCTCCTCCTCCTCCTCTGCTCCTCAGCAGGGGGAGATGAAGGCTGCCTCCAGTAACAGCGACCTCCTCAACGACCTGTTTGCGCCGCCCGGCGAGACGCATCATCAGGAGGAGGACCTGTTCTTTGGCGGCGGCGCGGCGGCCCCACCCAAACGTAGGAGACCCCACCTTCCCCCCATTTGTTGTCGCTGTGTCTTTAAGGAAAAGTTCTGCTCCAGACGTCGTGCGTGCGCTCGCTCGCCGCGACATCGACTCCGTTCACAGGGAAGGCTGACCGATTGACGTCACAGGTGCGGGATGCGTTAGGTTGCTGGGCTGGGCTGCTCCGGTGTGGAAATAGGATGGTCGACGGTCAAACTTCTCCTTTTCTCTCTGTGGGAATGGAGTCGAGGCGGCTGCTGACCGCACTTATGAAGCTGCACTTTTTTTTAACATTTATTTTGCTGTTGCAAGAGACGTGCGATGAGCGTGACGGTTCCTCTTTGATGATACAGAAATGTGGACTTTTGAAAGCGCTGACGAAAGTGTCTCACCCGTACAAAAAAATTAACAGACCTGCGGTGGTTTTAGAGAAGAGCAAAGTCTAGTGAGAATGTGGAATTCATTAAAACTGGGCTAAAAACCTTACAGCAAAATGTTAATAATGACAATAATTTTTTATTATTTATGATTTAATTATTGAGACCTTTCGGTCTTTATTTGTCTTTCCCATATTATTAGATATGGGAACGAAATTTGTTCTCTGCCTTTGACCCATCCTATTTTTCTGTCTTGCCAACGATTTTATTGATTGATGAATTAATGTTCCACTCCTCCTCCCCCAGACATGGGCGACCTGTTCGACCCGTTTGGGATGGGTTCGGGACCCGGGTCCGGCCAGGGCGTGGGGTCGTCCCGGCAGGCCTCGGGGCCCGACCTGTTCGGGGACCTGCTGGGTTCGGAGGGGGGCAGCGGCGGTGGCGGTGGGTTCGGGTCTGCCCAGGCCCACCCGGGTGCCTCCAACAACGCCAGCCTCTTCAACCTCAGTAAGACCCCCCCCCCCCCCCCCCCCTCCGGCTCTCTGCAGCGCTGCAAACCCACAACACACTGGGGCTTATCTGGGGTTTTTGCTTTTGGGGGACTCGGTTTGTTTCAGTTATTTTTGGGACGGAGTAATCCAAGTCTGTTTCTTTGAAATGCATCCACTTTGAATTTGAGCCATTACCAATACCATTTAAATCCAGAGAAAGTGTTTCTCAGTTTCATGCTATTTTCAAACTGAAAATAGTTTAAAGGAGAGTCTAATTGAGTGTGTGTGTGTGTGTGTATTTCTAACAGACACACTAGGTAAGGAGCCCCCCAAGATGACCACCTCTGCCAGTCAGCCGGACCTCCTGGCCGGCTGGGATAACTGGTCAGGTGGCTCCTCTGCTGGTCTGAGCGCCGCTCCCAGTAAGCCCAGTTACACCAGTACAGGTGAGAAGACCTTTTATTGGTGCGGCACACGCACACACTTTGTACCTTCGACACATGTATCGACCAATAGGGGGCTTCATCTTGTGTGTGTGTGTGTGTGTGTGTGTGTGTGTGTGTGTGTGTGTGTGTGTGTGTGTGTGTGTGTGTGTGTGTGTGTGTGTGTGTGTGTGTGTGTGTGTGTGTGTGTGTGTGTGTGTGTGTGTGTGTGTGTGTGTGTGTGTGTGTGTGTGTGTGTAGCTCCAGGAGTGTCCTCCTTCTCCAAGGCCAAGTCTCAGAGTTTTGACCCATTCGCAGACCTGGGGAACCTGGGCCCCAGTCTACCAGGTGAGGAGTGCACACACGCCACCCATTCCATTGCTTAGAACGCTGGTTCCCAACCTGTGGGCAGCAGCCCACCAGCAAGGCACACAAGGGCCCTGTCTGTATTTGGACAGACAAATGATTGACCTAAAGAAGTACTTTAAATTACTAATCCAATTACTTTTTTTTTTGTAAAAACTATTTTTATGGTACTTATGGTACTGGTGATAAAATAAAAATGATGACTGTAACGTGTACAGTATATGTACACATGGCATGTGAGTAACTGTAGGGAGGCTTCTATTCATAATTGACTTACGGTTGGGTTCCAAAATACCATATTTTAATGTACACTAATGAACACTACGGATGTTCAGTTGAAAAGGTTGGCAACCCTTTCGGTGTCTGAGAGATTCCACTCTCGGTCCATCTGTCCAGTGGCCTGGCAAATGGGGATGGTTTGGACCAAACTAAACCGCATTGATTGAGCACTTTTTTTTCACCATGACGTGCTGCACAAGGGAACTGGAACATCCGATGGCGTGTGAATGAACACAGTGCAACTCAGGACCGGCCACCGATTGTGACATAGAGGTTGATCTTTGATCAGAAGGTGTCAGCGCCCCCCCCCCCCTGAGCGTGACATCATACCCGGGGCTGCCCGCTCCCCCCTGTGTGTAGCTGACGGGCGTAGCGAGGGCCTGCTGGCGCTGTAGCGGAGCACCACGTGAATGCAATCCAACCTGCTGCGCTCTCTCTCCTCTCAGGTTCCTCCGGCACGCCCTTCAACTCCAAGACACCTGCGGCCGCTGCATCCTCCTCGTCCTCCTCCTCCTCCTCCTCCTCTAAGCCCCAGCAGAACCAGACCTGGCAGTCAGCCAGGACCCCCGGCCCGGCCCAGAGCAAGCCCTGGATGTCGGGGGGGCCGGGCTCCGGGTCGGGTCCCGGCTCCGGGGCCAAGGCCCAGCCCTCGGCGTCACAGGCCTCCAAGCCCAACTACAACCTGAGCTTCTCCAGCGTGATCGGGGGCCGCGAGGAGAGGGGCGTCCGCGGGCCCAGCTTCGGTAGGACCACGGGAACGGGTGCTCTTGTTGGCATGACAACGCAGTGCTGGTCGTCGGCGTGACGTCAACGTCTGCCGCCCCGGGGCTGTTTGGTACAAGCCGTCCGTTTTGGAGGTCCCAAACGATCACACAGTCGTACATCAGAAGGAAAAACTAAATCAACATTTTACGGACAGGTCAACAATCATATCTCTTATTCGGTGCAGGGGGAGGGGGGCTTGCAGCAGAGGTTAAGGTTGATGGCCGGGTTCGAGAGAGGGTTAAACTAATAGTGTGACACCACTATTTCATATACAACATCATGCGTTACTACACTCCTACTGCAGTAACACGCGGTACTTAAAAAGTATCACAAAAGTTTCATGGAGACAATAGATAGATGAGATAAAAAACTTTAAAAATTAATCCCCTAAAGGAAATTGGGTTGCCATAGCAGCCCGGGTACAAATGGATATAAATATACCAAAATACCATACCAAAAATATAAATAAAATAAGAATAAATGGAGATTGTAAAAATGCAGGACAGCAGTGAGGGGTTGATTTAATCCAGTACTGTGACGGTGGATCTGACAGAGGCAGATGAGTTGTAAAGTCTTGCTGCAGTGGGGCGAGGAACAATTTTCTTTTGCAGCGTGGATGAATGATTGATCTGTTGCTAAAGCCTGCTCTTTAGCTCATCCAGTCAGGAGCCTCCCCCTCTCACACTCCGCCCTGACCTCTGACCCGCTCCTCTCCGTGTGCAGGGCCCAAGCCCAAGGTGAAGGAGGACGACTTCGAGGAACTGCTGTCCACGCAGGGCTTCGCCTCCAGGCCCGACCGGAAGGGCCCGCGGACCATCGCCGAGCTACGGAGACAGGAGCTCACCAGGGACATGGACCCCCTCAAACTACAGGTGACCCCCCCCCCCCCCCCCCCCCCCCCCCCGGGATACAGACAGACAGACAGACAGACAGACAGACAGACAGACAGACAGACAGACGCTACCACACAACAACATAAAGTGGTGTGACACGCACCCATCGGGTCATTTCAATGTAGAGGTGCAGGGTTCAGAGATCAGGACGGGCCAGTGAGTCACAGGGTGTCTATTGGTTTAAATGAATCATTGAACATGTCATGCCACAGCGTTTGCTTTTCCGATCTGATGCTGATAATTCCAGCTTAGAGTGAGGGCCAATAGAAACTCTCTTTTTATCTATTTTTATACTTTCAATGTGAAATCAGTGGCATGCACACACACACACACACACACACACACACACACACACACACACACACACTGACACACAGTCACAGGCATGGGTGTCTCAACCCCCCCCCCCCCCACCCCTCTCTCCCTCCCCCTCAGATCCTGGACTGGATCGAGGGGAAGGAGCGTAACATCCGTGCGCTGCTGTCCACGCTGCACACGGTGCTGTGGGAGGGCGAGGCCCGCTGGAGGCCCGTGGGCATGGCCGACCTGGTCACGCCCGACCAGGTGAAGAGGAGCTACAGGAAGGCCGTGTTGGTGGTCCACCCGGACAAGGTGCCCGCCCACACTTCACGCGTCCTCCTCCTCCTCCTTCTTCTTCTTCTTCTCCTCCTCCTCCTCCTCCTCCCTTCGTTGCCGTGGCAACATAATCTTTTGGAGCTAATTTTTTTTTTGCATAGTTGGGCATTTAGGTTTAAATATTATGGGATGTCTGATCAGATGATGGGGGGATTGAATGTGCAATATCAACCGATTATAATATTTTCATTCAGAATGTTAACAATTTTGAATGTAATAGTTATGATATTAATGTTTATAATGCTGTTTTCTCTCCCTAGGCGACTGGCAAGCCGTACGAGCATTATGCCAAGATGATCTTCATGGAGCTGAACGATGCCTGGACAGAGTTTGAGAACCAGGGGTCCAAATCACTCTTTTAAAAAAAAAAAGAAAAGATGTAACTTTGAAAAGATTTGAAAAAAACAAAAGCAAAAAAACAAACAACCTCCCCGCCCCGCCCAACCCAACACCAACCCGGTCTGGGTCCTTGTTAAACTGGACCGGGTCAGACCTTGGACCACAGTGGACGGGAGCCGGACCAGACCAAGACCAAGCCCCACCACCACACCCGGCTCTGGTCAGGCCGGGCTTCTGAGCCCACATTGGGCCGAAAGTAGTGAGTGGAGAGGGCGTGTACTCCCTGAACTTCAACCCCCGCCCCCCCCCCCCCCGCCTCTCTCTCTCTCTCTCTCTTTCTCTCACCTCCCTCTCCCAAGGACTTTGATGTGTGAATAAATACCTCCACAGCCTTACGAGTGGCCATCTTGGAAAGAAATATCCTTCTTAACAAAGGGAGGGAGGGAGAGGCAACGTGCGTTTTTTTGAGGTTTGGTAGGACAGACAATCAGACACCGAGAGATGTCGAATCAAACAGGGAAAGGACTTGGTCGGGGGAACAAGAAGGAGCCTGCTTTGCATGATGACCAGATAAAATGTTTGTTTTTTTTTCCGCCGCAAATCAAAGGGATGAGGGGGTATGAAAACAGGGGCAAACCACCCATTGTTGTTGACTGGTGGACTGGATGGATGTTTGGAATGTACCGGTCACCACAACAACAACAACAACAACAACAACAACAACAGAAACAGAAACAAGAGTCTGTGTGAGGGTGCTGTTCAGTTTGACAGTACATTTGTAAGGAGAAAAACAAAAAAAAACAATATTCCTAAGAGCCGAGGCTGAATGTTGTCTCCTTCTTAACCTCTGACCACGTCATCCCATCCTCGTCTCCTTTAGGACCCTGATCAGAACTTTTACTGGGGGAGGGGTTGACATGACCACTACTAATACTACTACTACTAATACTACTATCACACGCACACACACACACACTCCATGGCCAACGTCCAATGGCCGAAGGCACTCTTATTTTGAAAGCGCTCCCCCAAGGGCTGCAGAGCTGAACCAAACCCGGTCGCTCACACTGCTGAAGTGAAACGTCTGAGGGGAGGGGCTGCGGTCCGTGGCCATGCTGGCTGCAGTCCATGCCCCCCCCCCCCCCCCCACACACACACACACACACACACACACACACACACACACACACACACACACACACACACACGTCAGTCAGTGAGCCCCGCCCACCTCCACCTCCTCCTCCTCCTCCTCCTCCACCCGTCACACGTCACACGTGTCAGTCATAGGAGAAGGAACAAGGCATACAGTTGAAGGAGCACAAGGAGAAGACCTATGACGCCATGGTGACGTCATTGATGCCGGCCGGTTTGCTCCGTCTCTCTCTGTTTGTTGTGGTTGCTTTTATGTTTGTATTGATGGACAGATTTTGTGTCCCTCCGTGTAAATATCCCCATCATCATCATCCTTGAAGTGGCTTTGTTTAGATTGTGTTTGTTTGTGTGTGCGTGCATGTGTGCGTGTGCGAGAGAGAGAGAAGATGATGACAATAGGAATTTACTTTGCTGAATCAAGTTTGCTTTTTCTGAATCCCGATTCCTTTTTATTTCTTTTTCAAAATGGCCGCCATCGGTGTTCTCACTGTCGTCCCCCCCCCACCCCACACACACTTTTTTTATCTCACTTTTTACCTCATGGACCAATCACCTGTTTCCATATTTATTTTAATTAGGGCTTGGGGTTATGGGGTTCGAGGACATTTATTCCTGAAGATTAACGGCGTAAATGAATGAAGTAAATGATAGTATACAGATAATATATGTATTGAATGTGTGCGGGACGGCTTGCCGGTTGATCCCAATAAACCTGTTTGAGGGTTTTTTTCCTCTCTCGCCAAGTCGTTTTCATTCCAAAGCTTTTCTTAAGACAAATATGCTTTTATAAAATATATATATAGATCTATATATATATATATATATTAATGTAAAAATACTCTTGTCTGTTCTGCTTTTTTTTCATTGCGTAACCTAGTTTCTTCGTCTGTTTTCTTTTATTCACTTGTATAATTTTCATAAACCATATGCTGTGTTGCCTGAACTTCAGTGGAGACTGATTTTGACAGTATCATGTTGGTATTATAAAGAAACTGCTGAAAACCCAGGGGACGTCACCAAACCAGACTACATCTTACTAATATGAATGTAGGTTTCAATGCAAAAAAAATCCCAAATAAACATTTTTTTGATGTGAAGCGTTTTCTGTCTGAGACAGCCGGAGAGGTGGCACCCGGTCACCGCACTGCTGCCCTCTGCTGCTTGAGATGGGCAACTATTTTGCACACAACACATGGGCTTTCTCTACCATGGTTCTCCTGGCCATGTGCACTGATAAAACAACAGACGCATCATGGGAACGAGTGGGGCGCTTCTTCCTGTAGTTATGACAAACTTCCTTCAATCCCCCCCAAAAAAATCTAAAATATATACATATAGTTCTACTGTGCAATCGTTGTAGATAGTGTAGCCTCTAGTCACGTTGACATGTCGGCCTTCTTGTCAAACAGGTTACAATGCGTGTACGTGTCAACCAAAACTACAAGGTTCCTCCAGTGGTTCCTCTCCCTCTGCCGGTTCAAAGTTTTCAAACGTTTTTGTCATCGTCTCCACTCGAAAAAGATCACAACAGAAATAGAAACTATAGTCAATATTTAGTGCTAAATTTTTGCTTCAATTCATTTCAGTTAAACTTTGTATAACTTAAGATTCAGTTAAACAACATTGGCGAGACAAGTATATTCTACCTTCATAAGTCAACAAATTACATTGCCACTACTATATAACTACACCCATCCTATAACTGCTAGAATTATACAAACGAAACTATTTACGTTTCAATTTCATACAAATGTCATTATGAATTCAAATGAATTCAAATGTCCATCAAATGGTTCATGAGCCTTGCTAAAGAACGCCTACAGACATAATACTGATCATGAAATATAAATGACGTGATGTAATTCAGACGTTGTCGCACTTCACCAGAACTAGGACGCTGTTCCCTTTGCTCGCCACTGATTGGGCACACCTCTTAAATGCCATAAGCCAAGCAAGACGCCAGTCCACTGAAACGACACACCCCGTATAGAGTGATCCGTCGGCTGATGTGGAACCAGTCCGTTTGGCCCAATGAAAACTCTTCTCTTGCACACTCCTTGAGCGGAGCCCTTGAGCAACCGCGGGCGAGCTTCTGTTGCGCGTCACAGTTGGGAGGCATTCCAGACTCGAAATTGTATATCAGCCGAGCTATTCACGTCTGTTCAACGTTACGTTTGGCTTTTGACATTGTAACGTTTTGTCACTATTGCTGTCACAAAAATATAAAACATAAAATATAGAAAAACAGAAAAAAAGATACACTGACAATACTTCAAGTAAAGAAAGGGTTTACATTTACATATGTGGGGCATATTTTGCTTAATATCTAACCCTTTCATTTGTAAGACTACATTTTAACAACGTGTAACGACCGTATGCCTCGCACACTCGCAATTTAAGACAGATAGACAGATTGTACAGTTCGCAAAGAGAAACGTAAACAGCTAGATTTTTTCTTACAAACAAACGGGAAGCGTAGGTTTCTTGAACGCGCCCCACAGACACGCGAGCGCACAGTGGGCGGAGCATCCGCTTGGGCCACGCTGACAGGACGGCTCAACTGGCTCGCCGTCACAGACCTCCAGTGCCCGTCCAAGCCTCCCCGTAAGATAAAGTCGCTAGCCGGTGATCTCATTTAACGTTCACCCTGAACGCGTTTGTAGGTTATTCAATACTTGCCGAGCCCTTGAGACGAGACAGGAACACCCAAAGCAGCGATGTCTAAGGACACGGAAGGGAAGAGCGAGAAGATTATGGACGAGGAGACTAAAGTGTTGTGGTACCCAGACTCCAAGAAGAACACACACATGAACAGGTTCAGGGCGCAAATTAACAAGGATTATGGTGTCAAGCTTGGTAAGTTGAAAGGAGAGACGGAAGGTGAAATTGTAGGCAACTTTTGTTTGTTGCTTTGCTAGTCTGGCTGTAGTGTTTAGATAGAAGAGTACAAGATGATGACATGGGAATTGGAACGATGCTAAATGAGCGTAATTGCACTGGACGCATTCACCTATGCAGTTCTCGCCAATGTTTTGGAAACACCTCGGACAGAGAACCTCGTCTCGGCCACAACAATTACTATGTCACGTCTCGTCCACGGTCCGGGTGTCAACAGGTCACTTCTTATGCTAACCGCCATCCATCCTGTTCAATAACACAGCTCGGCTGTGATCGCCAAGTGTTTCACTGTTGATGGCTACATTTGTCTGGATGCTGTGTGCAGGGTGAGGGACGGGTACACAGCGCGTTTCAACTGTCACTCCTAGTGATATGGATCCGTAGTATCCCAATAGGATTTGCACTCAAAAGAGTGCTCAAAAGACCAGACTCTCCGGATGGAACGGATGGTTAATGAATAGCAGCAAAGAGAAGGGAAGCCATGCAGAATGTGTGTTATGTAATGGAGAGGTAACCTAAATAGTGGTGGCGGTGGTGGTGGGCGCAGTAAGTAGAGCAGTGTCTGAAATGATCAGACAATTGAGGATGGCAGGACGTTTTCTTTTTTTTTTATAAGATAAGATAAGATAAGATATTTCTTTATTAATCCCCCTTAGGAGAAATTCACAGTGACCAGCAGTACAGGGGATAGAATAGTGCAATAAGAGCCTGACT
>JAXIVH010000015.1:10334863-10343741 GCA_036785325.1 Urophycis tenuis
AGTGCACCTGGGATGCATTGAACATCACCAATAGATATTTTAGAATGACGTCAAAGTGTGTTGGGCTGAATTACTCCCTTAAAACACTGTATTGCACACAACCTTAACTGCATAGTTCTGCTCAGTGGCTCAGTGGGTAGAGCGGGTGGACAGAGCGGGTCATCCACTAACCGTAGGGTCGGTGGTTCGATCCCCTTGATCCCCCTCCTCCAAATGCCCACATGTCGAACCCACACAAATAAGTCACTTTGGACAAAAGCGTCTGCTAAATGCCCCTTTACCCTTAACCTCTTATTGGCTGATATGTTTACCCCCGGTCACTTGGCTATTAAGTGTTGATGCAACACATCTGCCTTGCGCTCATTGAACCTGAATTGAAGGGGCGTCTACACTCTGCAGGACTGCAGAGTCACTCACTCCCCATCTTCCGGAAGAGACTCAAGACCCCCTTGTTCAGAGTTCACCTGAACCCCTGCACAACCCCTACCCTCATGCTCTTATTTGTTGTACGTCTTGGCACTTAAATCACTCTTTGTGTCTCGGCACTTTGATCGCTCTTTGTAACTTGGCACTTAGTCAGAGATGTTGTATACTAGCAATGGTTAATCGAGCAATTGAAATGCTTGAAACCTGTTCTGGTGTCCTTCTTACTGTATTAGCAGCAATGAAATGTTTCACCTTCTTAATGACAAATGTACTCATTGTAAGTCGCTTTGGATAATAGTGTCTGCTAAATGCCCTAAATGTAAACATAAACAATGATCCTGAAAGCATTGTTAAAGGTGGATCAGAGGGTTTGGTTGCCTCCTGTAATGCCTCAGCCATGTCTCCCACCCATTGGTTGAGGGGGGGTCACAAGTTCACCTGCTTCTCTGTGTTGCCTAGGTTACCTGCCGAATGGCATCCATGCGGTGGAGGCCATGTTGGCTACTGCCAGCATCGGAGCCATCTGGAGCTCCACCTCTGTGGACTTTGGAGTCAACGTAAGAATGCATCATCTTTTAGAGGATGTTTGTCTGCACGACTGTACTTGTGTGTGAGATCAGTTGCACTAGTAGAATTCCACTGTAATCAATCCCTTCATGGATTGATTACAATGGGCTTGTTGTCTCTAGCTTTGAGTTTTTTTTTAAAAATATTATACTGCCACCCTGTGGTAGAATTCGCAATTGCAAGACAACATGTATGTGTAAAACAGGAGTAGTAACACACAACACATTGAGGTAATTTAAGTAATTACTTGGCTTGATTTGATGTAATCTATTTTGACGTTATGAATGATCATTAAAGTACGTCTGTCTGTCTGTCTGTCTGTCATATACATAATATATGTGTGTGTGTGTGTTTGGCACCTTTCAGGACACTCAAGATCACCTTACAAAATCAGTAAATGGTTAAAAAAAATCAATGAATATAATACAATGACATACAGACATGGAGACATTAGAGTCGATAACCAACAACGGGGCAGAGAAACAGTATTGACTCTTTGACCCATCTCTCTGACTCCCTCTGTCCCTCTCTCTTTCTCTCTCTCTCCCTCTGTCCCTCTTTCTTTCTCTCCTCTGTCTCTCTCTTTTTCTGCCTCTCTCCCTCTGTCCCTCTCTCCCTCTCTCCCTCTGTCCCCCCTCTCTTTCTCTCCCCTCTGTCCCTCTCTCTTTCTCTCCCTCTGTCCCTCTGTCCCTCTCTCTTTCTCTCCCTCTCTCCCTCTGTCTCTCTCTTTCTCTCCTTCTGTCCCTCTCTCCCTCTGTCCCTCTCTCTTTCTCTCCCTCTGTCCCTCTCTCTTTCTCTCCCTCTGTCCTCTGTCCCTCTCTGTTTCTCTCCCTCTGTCCCTTTCTCTTCTCTCTCCCTCTCTCCTCCCTCTGTCCCTCTCTCTGTCCCCTCCCCTCTCTCCCTCTGTCCCTCTCCTCTTTCTCTCCCTCTCTCTTTCTCTCCCTCTCTCCCTCTGTCCCTATCTCTGTCCTCTCTCCCTCTGACCCTCTCTCTTTCTCTCCCCTCTCCTCTTTCTCTTCCTCTCTCTCTCTCTCTCTCTCTCTCTCTCTGTCCCCTACAACGGCAAAACACACGACCACATGGAGAAGCTGACCAGCGTGGTCAAAGGTCAGCGGCCGCCTGCTCTTCCATGGCGCTTTGTTAAGTGGCTCGATGTTCTCTGTTCAACGCAGACTCCTCCTTCATCCTTCACGGTCTCCACGTAGCATCACTGCATTGTATGGTAGGCATGAGATCTAAAGTGATGTCTGTGTGTGTGTGTGTATCTAGGACTGCCTGACCTGAATAAAGTGGTGGTGATTCCTTATGCACGCACCAAAGAAGAGACTGACATCTCCAAGATCCCAACAGGTCTGTCTGTCTGTCTGTCTGTCTGTCTGTCTGTCGGCCTGAGTTGATTTTATATGGAAGGATGATTCATTGAGTCATCCGAGCGATAAAGGGTGGATGGCACACGTTATCAATGAGCCGTCTCATCACCAAACAGCACCTCTTTTGGGTTTGTCTACAATATGGCTTGAAACTTGAGGTTCATGAGTCAGAATATTTATTAATTTCAAAGAAATAATATCCTGTACTGCTAATAACAGATGCATTTCATTCTGTATAAATACAGACTGAAATGTAGAAAATATGCATACATAAACATATTATATATATATATATATATATAAGTTTACCTAAAATATTCAGAAGCATTCAAATATATGGAGCCATAAAGTGTCTTGAATGCTGGTATTGCACATTAAATTGAAATGTGAATTATGACAATCGTCTTCAAGGGGCCTTAGTGTAAATCCGCTCCCATGCAGACGTACATCTCTACTAGATGATTCCTCAAATCCAGAAGGATGAATTAACATCTCTCAATGATCCCTCTTATACACTTAGTCATCTCAATCTTGCTTAATCTCTTGATTTACTTGGTAGAGGTGCCTCATCGTATTCCACTCTGTCACACAAGGATTCAACAGTAGTCTCCTTTTCAAATGTTAAACAGCCTCTTTCTCTCTCTCTCTGTCTCTGTCTCTGTCTCTGTCTCTGTCTCTTTTTCTTGGCCTCTGCATCTCTTTCTCTCTCTCTCTCTCTCTCTCTCTCTCTCTCTCTCTCTCTCTCTCTCTCTCTCTCTCTCTCTCTCTCTCTCTCTCTCTCTCTCTCTCTCTCTCTCTCTCTCTCTCTCTCTCTCTCTCTCTCTCTCTCTCTCGACTCTCTCTCTCTCTCTCTCTCTCTCTCTCTCTCTCTCTCTCTCTCTCTCTCTGCCTCTCTGCCTCTCTCTGTCCCTGCAGTGTGTATCTGGATGACTTCCTGGCATCTGGGATGGGCGAGGGAGACAGTTCCCCCAGCTGGAGTTTGAGCAGCTGCCCTTCAACCACCCGCTCTTCATCATGTACTCCTCGGGAACCACGGGCGCCCCCAAGTGCATGGTCCACTCAGCCGGGGTAAGACACGCCCCCCCCTCACCCCCTGACACCCGTGGTTGTCGCAAGTGACATAAGACACTCCCTCACACCTGCGGGCGTGGCACAACTACACGAAGACACACCTGCGACAGGCCTGACCGCCTGCGGTCGTAGTCTTGTGAATCTAGCTACATCGCAAGGTAAGGTTTGAGGCCCATGAGCTCAAGTTCAGAGTCCTCGCTTGCCGTTACGTGGCAGCACTGCAGGCTGTGAAGGCCCAGATGAAAGTGGTCTGTTCCCATAGGCTACCAGACTGTTGTTAAATATGGGGATGTTGCCATGATATAATTGAGTAAATTAGTCGCTGTGATGTTAGGGCTGTGTCCTTGTAGTTCCTGCTTGCATCCTGTTGTTCACCAGTGACAGGTTGGCAATACATAAAATAGGTTACTTATTTCCATTTCCCAGCACAAGGTGGCAGCAGCATCATGTTTGTCGAGACCAGAATGTTTGAGTATGTGTGTGTTTTCAGTTTGTCTGTTGGTGTGTCTGTGTGGTTTCAGTTTGTCTGTTGGGGTGTCTGTGTGGTTTCAGTTTGTCTGTTGGGGTGTCTGTGTGGTTTCAGTTTGTCTGTTGGTGTATTTATTTGTTTGTTTGACAAAGAGAGCCATGCAGGTCTGGGTACACACACACACACACACACATACACACAACACACAACACACATGCACACACAGTACATTGCAAGCTATCTTGTTTGTGTATCCTTTACCAAGCTCACGTCCCCTTCATGTCCTAAGGTTTCCTGCCTCCCATGTAACTTCACCTCTCTCTCTCTCTCTCTCTCTCTCTCTCTCTCTCTCTCTCTCTCTCTCTCTCTCTCTCTCTCTCTCTCTCTCTCTCTCTCTCTCTCTCTCTCTCTCTCTCTCTCTCTCTCTCTCTCTTTCTCTGTCTCCCTCTCGTGCACGAAAAGCAAGCATGCACATACGCAGTCGTACTCATGCTCTTGTCTGTATCTGTCTGTCTGACTTTCCTTCTTTCTTATGCATGATTTGATGTGTTAGGGAAAAAGTAATGATTCTGAAGAAATGGTGGTCAACAGCTTCCTTTGGCTTCTGGGGGCAGCAGAAGCTCAGTGTATAGAGTTGGTGGACAGAGCGGGTCGTTCACTAACCATGGGATCGGCGGTTCGATCCCCTTGATCCCCCTCCCTCCTCCAACTGTCCACATATCAAACCCCACAAATGTACTGATTGATTGTATGTCGCTTTGCACAAAAGCGTCTGCTAAATGCCCCCTTTACCCATTCACCCTGATCAGCTTCTTACTAGGAGAGGTTCAGCTGTCCGTAAATGGAGGCAGGCAGAGCTAAGTTAGAGGACATGATGCGAGAAAAATTGGTGCCTCTCTTCATTGCATTGGTGAGGACCAGGGTTTGGCTTGGATTCAACTTCTATAAAGCAATGACAAACATGGATGACTGTGTCACCCAAGGGTGCATTTCTCAAGCGATCTGTTCCACAAAAGAGGAAGAACTACGTTTTGGAGATGAATGACGTGTACGGCGCTGTCGTCGGTTGGTGCGGAATCGTAACGCTGTGTGTCGCACAGCAGATAACGTGAAGGTTATCTGTTGTGTGTTAGCATGATGCTAATCAATACAAGCAGTTTCTAAAATACAAAACATCTTTCTTCCTCTGGGGCGGCAGTAGCTCACTGGGTAGAGCGGATGGACAGAGCGGGTCGTCCACTAACTGTAGGGTCGGTGGTTCGATCTCCACTTCCCAAACTGTCTGCAGGTCGAAGTGCCCTTGAGCAAGGCACTGAACCCCAACTTGCTCCCGGGCGCTGAACATAGCAGCCCCACTGCTCCTACGTACCATAGGATGGGTCAAATGCAGAGAACAAATTTCGTTCCCGCATCTAAAAAAATACTGAGAATGACCAATAAAGACCGAAAGGTCCTCTCTTCTCTTCTTCTCTTTCTGTTGTTCTGTCTCTCTTTTGTTATCTCTCTTCTCTTGCTCCCGCGCTCCCTTCCCGCTTCCCCGTGACACTCGGGCCATAATGAGGGTGCCGCTATAGGCAACAGAACACGCCGCGGTACAGCGGTACAGCGGTGACCCTCGCCATACACCTCCGTGGCCTCCAATTGGCCCCCCGGGCTCGTTAAGGCGCTGATTTCCCGCGCGGTCGGGGAGCGGCTTGCTCGCCCGCTGTCAATGGCGTGCGTCGAGAAGGGGCGAGCGGCTGCCGCAGAACCGCGTCTCCCCCCCCCCCCCCCACACACACCTCGCCACGGCATACAGACTCGTATTCACCTTAAAAAAGCGGGCGAGAAGAGACGGCGACACACACAAGCGAATGCACCGGTGCGAGTCGAGTTTACGATTGCAGTGCGTTGTGAAAGCCCGGTCGTCGACCCGCGGCGAATATAATTGGACATTGATTACGTTAACCGTATTATTTATTTATCATCTCAATGTCAGTGGCCAGACTAATCAACGTAGCATGGTCAATAAAGAGATTACATGGTCTGACAAATTATTATTATGAATTTACTAAATGAACATGTATGTCTCTCTGACACTCTCTTTTTTTCTCTCTCTGTCTCTCTCTCTCTCTCTCTTTCCAGGGAACACTAATTCAACATCTCAAAGAACATGTTCTCCATGGCAACATGACCAGCAGCGATGTCATCATCTATTACACCACGGTGAGTGCACCAACAGGAACTGACTCACGAAAAAACTTTGTCCAGCCGTAAAAACCAACCAAAAAGCCGGGGCGGCCCTCCCCGCTCCAGCAATCGGGTTTTTGTGTGCATCTGAAATACGAAACTTATCCAAACATGTTCCTTAACCTGCCCCCCACCCCCGAAACGTCCCCAAAAATACTCTGATCCAGAGAGTACCGTCGACGCCTGAAGGCGGCCCTCAAGGAACCCTCCCAGGTCCCTGATGAATGTATTCTAACTTGTTGAAGGAAGTGGCGCTGGCTCACACAAAAAAGTTTTGAGTTGAGATTACATGGATGATGAAATGAAGTCAGCCCCGCCAACGCGGCTCACGCGAGGCCTCTCCCCCGATCAGAGTTTCCTCAATTACACCGGCGAACAAGCATTCCCACGCGCCGCTCGGCGCTCATCTGGAGCTCTGCGTCGGCTGAGCCGAGATGAAAGGTGGTGTCTTCAATGCGAGCTTGATTTCATTTTTTCCCCATGAAAGGGGCCTGTGTTTGTGTAAACTGATGGTGGATAGAAGCCGGGGCTCAAAGCTTATGCTATGTGCTTCACGACGCCAAATCAAAAAGCCACACAGCAGGCCTGCACAAAGGCACTGTTGTCAAGTGGAAAATCATTTTATTTTTTTTTTCTTAAGATTCCGGAACTCCTAAGTGCTTTCTTGAATGAGGATTCTTAAAAAAAAAGCCAAATTATTTCTGTATTCTTTATAATGTTTATTTGATATGCACGGCGAAGGTACGCACGCACGCGCACGCACAGAGGCACGCATGCTCACACACATGCAGACACACATACACTGTGTGTTTGCTGGATTATAATCACTGTGGTACACGCACGCGCACATACACACACACACACACACACACACATAATTTGAACCACTTTGACGAATACTATTTGATACGTGCAAGTGAGGTTTTCTTACAAAGTCTTTCCAACGTGTGTTTGCCTACATGTGTTTATGTACACGCGTGTTTCATGTGTATCCGTCTATCGGTGTGTTTATGTGTTGTCTGCGTGCAGACGGGCTGGATGATGTGGAACTGGCTGATCTCCTCTCTGGCCGTGGGGGCATCTGTGGTTTTATATGACGGCTCGCCCCTCGTTCCCTCGCCCAATGTTGCGTGCAGACGGGGCTGGATGATGTGGAACTGGCTGATCTCCTCTCTGGCCGTGGGGGGCATCTGTGGGTTTTATATGACGGCTCGCCCCTCGTTCCCTCGCCCAATGTACTGTGGGACCTCACAGACCAGCTGGGGTACGTTGGTGCACACACACGCACACACACACACGCACACGCACACACACACACACACACACACTGGAAGGTTCAGTTTAAAAATAAAACAGGCAAATTAGTAGTAAAATGAGTTCACCAAGGTCATCTAGATATCGGGCGTTTAAGTTTTAATAAGGCTCCACAATATTGTCTTCGTTTTTTTTTTTCTTTTTTTTTCCGGTTATGGGTAAGAACATTGTTACCCGAGCAGCCGATGTGCTACGGACCACAGACACCGAACTAATTATCACACAAAGTTGCTGCACTACAACAACACTCGGTGCCATTTCGTCAAGATAGAAACTTTCCCAACATCCTCGGAAAAGGAAAAAAAAAACCCCCAGCTCTGCTGCGAAGCTCGCCTTCCTGAGACCGGCGCCAGAAGAGCACTCCATAGGCGGCAGCGGGTCGTGTCTTTTTCCCATCATGCCTAGCGGCGATGTGCACGGGAGCAGAACAGAAGCTCTGTTTCTCCTCCTCTTATTCATTTCCCTCTTCGTCGTCTTCTCCTTCCTCGTACGTATCTCGGATATTCCTTCACTGTCCCAGCAGACCCGCACTGAGCATGCTCAGTGAGTCTGCCGGTGATGAGTGAAGGTGTGTAGCGGCGAAGGCTCTGGTCTTGCCGGCTCAGCAAAACGCCTCCTTTACAAACCAGTGGATCTCCAGGCTCAGGAGACGGGACGCCTCCCCTTCAGCTAGGATCAAATATGATCATAAACGGGGAAGCCAGACAGTTCTGGCTGAGACGCGCAGTGGCTTACGGACCGTGAAAGGAAACAAAGAAGCAGTGTGCTGTGATTTGGGTGAGGCTCAAGAGTGTATACATAAGTTATATGAATTCAATCTATTGTATGAGACTCAACTCAACTAAAATAAAACCTGGCGAGGCTGCTGCAAAATTGTCAACGTAAAGGAATGGGTTTTTGAGATTTTGAAAACGTCACTCGGCTGGCTGATGGGTGGCTGCCTGGATAGTAGTTGGATCAATGATGGATTGGTGGATGGGTAAATAGAGGGCTGGATGGTTAATTGGATGGATGGGTGAATGGACGGCTGGTTAATTGGATGGATGGATGGTGGATGGATGGTCAAGTGGATGCACAGGCAGACGGGTGAATAGACAGACGGGTGGTTAATTGGATGGATGGCTGAATGGCTGGATGGTTAATTGGATGGATGGCTGAATGGCTGGATGGTTAATTGGATGGATGGGGTGGACGGACGGTTAATTGGACGGACAGGCCGACGGGTGAATAGACGGATGGGCCGGGTGGATGAATGGGTTGATGATGAATGGGTGGTGCCGGGCGGAGGGATGGCGTGAACACCGCCGCACATGGCCAGGCGACGCCCCCCCCCCCCCCCCCCCCCACGCTCCCCACGGCGAGCTTTCCCAGCGGCTGTCAAGAGAGCCGCCGGCGCCGCGAGATAAATGTCCTCCGCTTCGGAAACCAGCGT
>JAXIVH010000015.1:10343941-10366441 GCA_036785325.1 Urophycis tenuis
GAACACCTTCGCCCAGTCTCAGGCCTCAGGCTTCAGATATAACGGGCACGCATTTGGGTTCATGTACGTTTTTTAAACTTCTCTCTCTGAGATGCAATTCACCGCTCTAGCACTGTCTCCCACACGCGCTTGTCTCGCTGCTATTTATTGTGACCGTGCATCACATCGCGGGTCATTTTGTGAACCTTTTCAGAAATAAATGCTTGACTCTGTATGTGTTTTTTTCTTCTTTGCGTTTTTGTCTCCTAGCGACGGGACGCTAAACCCCAACGGAGTGCGCTTTGGGAGCTCAGAGATCTACAACATTGGTGAGCCTGCAGGTTTCAAACACACTCATTATTGTTTTATTCATTTCATAGCTGAATTACTGACGGTCACAGTTGGTCGTGGTAGTACGCCATTTGCTGATTTTGATCAACTTCTATGGTCTTTAGTCTAATGCTCCTAACGACTGGTTATTCTTGAGTCTACAGTGAGGATGGCGTGTAGGCTAGTGGCTGGTGGACAGAGCGGGTCGTCCACTAACCGTAGGGTCGGCGGTTCGATCCCCTCGATTCCCCTCCTCCAACTTTCCGCAAGTCGAAGTGTCCTTGTGCAAGACACTGAACCCCAACTTGCTCCCCGGGTGCTGAACGTAGCAGCCCACTGCTCCTATGTACCATAGATGGGTCAAATGCAGAGAACAAATTTTATTCCCATATCTAAAAAAAATACTGAGAATGACCAACAAAGACCGAAAGGTCCTCTCTAATAAAGCAATGAGAGAAGAGGGTTTGTTTTGTTGCTGGTGTGTCTGAAAGCCCTCCTCTGCACAACGCTGTCTGCTCACTTGATTCCTCCAAAACCATGTCCTGGGTCGAGCCTCTTTATCACGACGCGAACCCTGAACCCTGAGCTCTCCCTAGTGAAATAACACCCAAACAACTTGCACGTCGGCTGCATTAGACGAGTCCCCCTCTTGGTTAAACACACGCTGTGTCACATCTGATCTCTGATTGGCCCATGTGGGTCACCTGGTTGTCTGTTGAGTTGCTGTGTTGACGCGACAACACCTGTGCTCCGCTTATTGTAACTAGATAAGAGTTGGCAGAACCTGACCCAGAATGAAAGAAAGGGGGCTTGGGGGTTTGGTTCTCCTATTGCCATCAGTCTTTTCCTGCAATGTTCTGGGACATTTCCTGCATGATATCTGGGATAGTTGAACAGGGATAGGGAAATCTCCATCGGCAATTCAAGCCTAGTCACGTTTCCAGATGGCTGCCGGTACGGCTGTGTTGTGAATGAAAGCAGTAACTTGCCGGGAGTGGAACATATAAAGGGTTACGCTCGTCTGACCGAGGACACTTTCACGCCGAGAGCGAGCGAACCAAGAGTCTGCTGACGACAAATTCAACCTGTTTATGGTAACGCATCGGTGCTCTTCAGGTGATTCCATAACAACAGACCGCTTGTGTTTGTTTGCAGGAAGGAAATGCTGAAACTGACATGCTTGAAACTGACACATTCCGAAATAAGGGCGCTCACCTCAGCCCCAGAGTTTTGTGGTGGTTGGCATCCATAAGGGTTGCATTACCCCTATCTGTGGGACTCTCCCCAGGCCCACCCATTCTGGCATTGCTGTCCTGTGGGAAAGGACGCAAGACAGTGTTCCAATGTTCCACAACGTAGCTGCGTGTGTGAATCGTTAAAACCAGCAGCGATGTCCCAGTTGTTTAACTGGGACCTCTATGTGAACGAGGCTTTACCACTGTCACACACACACACACACACACACACACACACACACACACACACACACACACACACACACACACACACACACACACCGACCCCCCACCACACACACACACACACAGCACACACACACCACACACACACACACCGACCCCCCACCACACACACACACACACACACACACACACACACACACACCGACCCCCCACCACACACACACACACACACACACACACACACACACACACACACACACACACACACACACACACACACCACACACACACACACACACACACACACACACACACACGCACACACACAGCTTCACCCTAACATCCTATAGAGGGAAGAGGAAAGATCTATAAGCGGGCACATTAGCCTGCCATTAGGGCAGGTTAGTGCTGCCCAGGCTGAAGGAGGCGAGTTGGTTGGGTCTCCTGCCCCCACTACCATTGGCTGATGCCAACTTGGAAGAGAGCCAGGTCAAGCCCTCGATATCCTGTGTGTATGTGTGTGTACATATGTATGTATGTGTGTGTGTGTATGGATGTGTGTGTGTCTACGTATGTGCGTGTGTGTGTTCCGGAGAGAGGGGGGGTCGATGGTCGATGGGGGATGGGGATACATCTGTCACCACCATACGTACCCACCCCCAACACACACACACACATATACACACACACACACACACACACACACCACACACACACACACACACACACACACACCGACCCCCCACCACACACACACACACACACACACCACACACACACACACCGACCCCCATCACACACACACACACACACACACACACACACCACACACCGACCCCCACCACACACACCACACACACCACACACACACACACACACACACACCCCGGATGTGTAGGACCCTGCTGGGAGAGGGTTGGGGGCTTCTCCTGCCATCATGGGGACCTCACCTGAGAAGACAGATGAAGCACACTGAACCCATCTTCTTTACGCCCTATTCCAACGCACTCCCTACACCCTGCCACTGTGTCCAGAGCCACTGCTATGTGGCTCTCCAGAAGGGGAGCTGGCGCACACACTTGACTTCACCCTTGGTTTTACTGGTGACCGTTGTGAGGGTGTAGACTGCCGTTGACAGAGCTCACGGCTGTTTGAGATCCGTTTGCAACCAGAACCGGAGACGACCCGTCCCGGCTGGAACTCTGAGGGCGGGCTTGACAGGCCGCCACCGCACTTAAGTCTGTCACCACAACACCCTGCGATGTGTACAATGCTCACCGGGCCGTTGGAGTGAGCATCATGCTGGTGTCGTCCACACGGGGCCTCACAGATGGTCAGAGCTGCTGCCGCCCGGGGCAGAGGGGGCGAAAGAAACGCAACGAAATGGGACACGCTCGGACGTCGAGAGCTCAATCGCAAAACGTGTTCAAAAATGCTGGAAGTGATGGGAATTGATTGCGTAAATTTTTTTGGGGGGAATTGTGTGATTAACTTATCATTATGGTTGATTTCTTCACATCGGTGGCCATTGTTCAACTTAAAAACAAAATGTATTCTGGGATACATCTTCCATCCCGTACACTAAAACTATCACTACATCCTCGTTTGAAATCGGGGCAGTCTGCATTTGGGCACAAAACGGGCCACGGATTGAATATTTGTATGTTTTTTTCCCCCCCCTGTCCCTCTCTCTCATCTCCCATCTCTCTCCCTCTTCTCTCTCTTCTCCCTCCCTTCCTCCTCCCATCACCCCCCCGGTGCAGTGGAGTCCTTTGAGGAGGTGTGCGACAGCCTCTGCGTCCCCCAGTACAACGCAGACGGGGAGGAGCGGGTGATTCTGTTCCTGAAGATGGCCCGGGCCAGGCCTTCTGTCCGGACCTCCGGCAGAGCATCAAGGGCTCCATCAGGAGGGCCCTGTCGGCCCGCCACGTCCCCGCCCTGCTGCTGGAGACCAGGGACATCCGGTAGGACGCCACACAGCCCCACACGCACACACGCACACACACACACACACACGCACACACACGCACACACACACACACACACACACACACACAGCCCCACACACACACACGCACGCACGCACGCACACACACACACACACACACACACACACACACACACACACACACACACACACACACACACACACACACACACACACACACACACACACACACACACACACACACACACACACACACACACACGCCGTGGTGGTGGTGGTCGTCGTTGTCATCGTCGGTGGTTTCAAGGATAACCAACTTTGTCTGAGCTGGTAGCCCCCCGCTGTGGAGATCAGAGACATGTCTTTGCCGGCCCACTTTGGGAGATGCAGTTTTCGTGACTTCATTTTGGCGGGGCTATATTGTTCAGGCTTTTTCGCTATATATCCACGCGCTGCGGTCTGATCTGTGGGCGGTGTAGCCAGAGCGTTGTGATTGACGTGACCCGGTGTCCAAAACCTAATCCAGAATGTAGCTTAATGGGGTGATTATGCGTTTAACCCAAAGTTAGTTTCTTAAAAACGTTGTGCTTTTCTGTCGAAATTTGCAGCAGGGATCAATCCACGGCGCAACTTTGTAACCATGACTACATCAAAGAGTACATCAAAAGTACATCAAAAAGTTGTTCTTAGATTGGCTTTCCTTTTCTACATCAGGGCTGGCCTACCTTATAAGCTTTCTGTGACGTGTCCTGCTGAATGTGGCTGGCCATTACATTTACATTTAGCATTTATTTATTCATTTTGGCATTTAGCAGACACTTTTATCCAAGCGACTTACAAAGAGTACATTTGTCATACGAAGGTGAAACATTTCATTGCTGCTAATACAGTAGGAAAGTCACCAGAACAAGTTTCAAGCATTTGGGTCTCCTGCCCCCACTTCTTTACACTTTTTAATGCAATGTCTTCATTATGTTATTTTATTTGATTATCCTATCCACTTTGTTGATCCATTCCCTTTGCACAAATCACACGCCACCCGATAGATCCCTTGTATGTGAAAACATGGCGAGGCAAAGTAATCAAAGCCCTTGCAGACGACCACTCTTAGCAAATAACCAGCTCTGGCTACCCCTGGGAGGAGACGTCCCTCGGCCTGCGCTCCTCCTCCAGGCTTCATCTTGATCATTCGGGGTTGAGTTTGTCATTCCTTGTCCTTTTAACGTTCCGGGGTCTTTTGGGACCCTCTGGCCAGAATTTTCTGTCCGAGCCCGGCCTGCGTCCGACAGAACAGTAACCAAAGGCATCAAGCTTTTTATGTCCGAACCCAGTTAAAAGTCTATTTTTTTTCATACCAATGACACATTTACGTCTGTGTTTATGAAAGCCTGCCTTCATTAAGCAACTGCAAGGCATTTGGAATCAAACAGGCAAGCGCTACATGCGCAGGTTAACGACCGAGCCGACCCGAACCCGAGCATCATTTCTTAAATATTTGTCCGAACCCGACCCGGCCCGTCGGGTCCCGTCGGGCTCTGGTCGGGTATCCATCCTCTAACACAGCCACCCCCCCCCCCTGACTGTCTCCTCCCTCTCTCTCTCTCCCCAGTACACCCTGAGCGGGAAGAAGGTGGAGGTGGCGGTGAAGCAGGTCATCGCCGGGCGCGACGTCACCCAGCGGGGCGCCTTCTCCAACCCCGAGGCCCTGGACCTCTACAAGAACCTTCCGGAGCTCCAGGACTACTGAGGCAGGAGCAGCAGCAGCAGCAGGAGGAGGAGGAGGAGGAGGAAGAGGTCCCGGCGGTGGTTCCCAGAGGGAAGAACCGTACAGGACTGGGTTCTCAGTTCCAGATTGGGAAGGGGTGGCGGGCGTTTGTTTTAATTTATTAATTAACCCACTGGGAGAGACTTTATTTGAAACCGTTTTGCTCAATGGTTCCCGGTCCATACCAACAACAACAACGGCAACAACAATAACAACAACGATTCGATATCTTATGGCGAGATATGTTTTTAGATAACAACAAGGTGTCGAGATGCTCTTCTGCAACGAGGAGTTTGGTGCGTCGTGTGTGTGTGCACGTTTACAAAACAAACATGAAGGACAAAAGAAGTGGAAACCTAGTGAGCTTGGATTGTGCTCCTGATCCACCCCCCCCCCCCCCACTCCTCCCTTTCTCTACTTAATGGGTCCAACATTACAACCTGGGTGAGTGTGAGGTAGACACACGGTTCTGGAAGCCATCGGGGAGCCCAGGCCTCGGCTGGTCCTGGTTCGAGTCCTGGTTCCACCGTTTGTTGTTCATCCAACTGACTGTAAATTGTCCTGCTGGTTGAGTCTGTCGGACTACTTTTTGCGTGAGTGTGTATATGTGAAACCTCAACGCTAATATGATAATATAATCTCGTAATATCTGAATCCTGACACTGTTTTGATATCATATAGGAGAGAAAAAATGTGAATGGTACCAGAGACGGACACAGGGGCCACAGATTGAATGTGTAGAGCCAGAGATATGGGTTACATCTTCTTGTTGTGTTTTTTTTTGCCTAGCCTGTATTTTGGTCCGGTAGTCACTTTAAAAAACGCATTTTAACATATAACATGTTTTATAAAGCACTTGTTTGTTGGTGAAGACGCGTCAACTGAATGGCCAGTAAACGTTGATTATTTGTTATTCGGCTGATGGTGCTGCAAGGCTGAGTGATTTGGCAGATGCGTAGGCTGTATATTTGGTTATTATTTATATCTGATATATGATATCAAAGGTTTTTTTCCCCCCCTCTACTGCAGCAATCAGCCTTTCCGGCGAGCGTGTGACATCACTTTGTAGTTCGGTTTCTGAGTTTCTGGAGAAACGCGGAACAATCAACTCACCCGCTCTCGACGTCGGAAGGAAAAAACGTTCGGGGGGGGGCTGTAGATTGTCGACGATTATCAATCGTCAGTGCGTGCGTGCGTGTGTGCGTGTGTTCTGTGTTCATTCAAACGCGTTCTGCACCGCCACTGTGATAAAAGATGGATAGAATAGAAGGACACGCGCGCGTGTGTTCGAGGGTGGGCGCCTGCAGTCAGGACAACGCCGTGGGGGGAGGAGGAGGGGGGTGGTGGTGGGGGTTGGTGCAAGCCAGTCATTTTGACAGACGTCACCGCTTTAAAAATGAACTCGTCAGTCGGAGAACTTCCTGTAACCTTTTTAAAGTGCGAACGCTCTCCGCTGACGTTCAGCCAAACTCCGCAACGCGCCGTTAAGGGCGACATAAATAGTCCACACACGGAAAAAAGAAAAGAAAAAAAGAGGCAGCCGGCCCAACCCTTTCTCCCGGTGTTTTTGTACCAATTCTATTTATTTTTCCTAACCTTCAGTCCGCACAACGCTTCTGATGCCAGTTTTGAAAAAGCAACAACAACAAACTTTTCCAATGGAGAGAAAAAAACCCCAACAAGTTTTGACACCCTGTCAGATGGGATTGTACATTGACAGATGGAGAGAGAGAGAGAGAGAGAGAGAGAGAGAGAGAGAGAGAGAGAGAGAGAGAGAGAGAGAGAGGAGAGAGAGAGAGAGAGAGAGAGAGAGAGAGAGAGAGAGAGAGAGAGAGAGAGAGAGAGAGAGAGAGAGAGAGAGAGAGAGGAGAGGAGAGAGAGAGAGAGAGAGAGAGGAGAGAGAGAGAGAGAGGAGAGAGAGGAGAGAGAGGAGAGAGAGAGAGAGAGAAGGAAAACGGAAATGACCTCTTACATCTTGATTTATCAATCTCATTGCAACACAACAAGTGTATAGGCATTTAAAGAGACAATTGTGTGACACTGGACCGCCCATGGGCATCAGATCAAGAACCCTCCATAGAACCTTGGTGAGGAGAACCCACTGTGGACGACGCTGTTTCTCAACGTTTGATTGGGTTTGGCTGCCCCTCCCCCCCTCTCTTCCTGTTAGCCTTCTATAATTCACAGACAAGGCTAGCTACTGTTAGCCCCCCCCCGCCCCCTCCTCCCCACTAACACATTAAAGAGATTGATTGTGTGTATATATATATTTATATATATATCGGGCCCCAAGGAGACTTTAAGCCTTTGTTAAGCTGCTGATGTCAACATGGATGTCCTGCTGTGTCTCACAAAGTATTCAATCATGACATGAAAGGGGAACGTGATGTAATCCCTTAAAAATTAAAAATGGATTCTCCATTTTAGCGTGATGAAAGGAGGTGACTCAGGCGACCGGGGGGGTGGGGGTGGGGGTGGGGGTGCCGAGCGTTTGGTTGATCCCACAGAACTTGTAGAGTTATTGGAGGCAAATGAATTGGACGGGCTTTGTTCCGTTGTTACCTGAGGACAAGGACATCACTTTAACACACCACCGCCTCTGTGTTTCCACCGCTGTCGACCCCCCCTTTCCTGCGCTCAGATACTTCTGGAAGTCTTGTGTTTTGATGTTTCGTGTTTGTTTTTTCGGTTAGGGAAACTATTGATGGAACAAATGCAAACAATTTACTTTGTCATAACGTTTCGTTTCACCTAAAGAACCTTTTTCATTGTGATTTCTTTCTTTCTTTTTTTTTTTTGTATTTGTATAAAAGCTTAACTCATTAACGGTACCTTCCTTTTCTCTTGTTGTCTGTGTGTCGTCGCTCTGTCTATACAGGGTGGGGGGGGGGGGGGAGAAATTGTGTTGAGAAAGCGCAATGTCAGAGTCCCGTGATGTAGCAGCAGCAGCACCACTGTAACGCCTCAGAGAGACATCCTAGAGAGACATGCTATTGTTCTGTCCACTGTTCCGTTCAGCTATCAATAAAAGTGAGTGTGACAAGCCATCCGTTTTTTTTTGTTTTTTTGTTTGTATTTGCGCTGCGTAACTGTGGTGTGACGTCACCGGGCTGGATGAGGGGCCTACGCACCCCTCCCCCCCCCCACCCCCCCGCACCCCCCGCGCCATAACCCAACTCTTCTTCATTGCAGGATGTTGGAAGCAAGCAAATAAAAAAGAAGAAAAAAAAACGTAAATCCTTCTGCGAGCAAATGAAAAAATTCCATTTATTCCACGTGCTCGTCGGGTCGTGTTACGGCGACAGACCGTGTGACACAAAAGAATTGTAATGGAAGCCGAGAGGGCGAGGCGGGGGGAAGGGGGGGGGTCCTCAGCGTGGGCTTCCAGTGGCTCAAGTGGAGTCGAGCAGACGGGCAAATTGCTCTGATGTGTATTCCGCACGCCACTACTCCCGCGCTAAACCCCCCCCCCCCAGGAGTTAGCTTCTCCTCGGGAGACGTCTGAAATGCCACCGACGCTACACGCTATACACGCTAACGGGCACGCCGGCTGAAACGGGGTGCGTTGTGTGCTGTGTGAGGACCATAAGGAAGGCGGTAGGAAGTCCCATCCGTTTAGTTTATTGAATCCATATTAATTTATGGAGGGTGACCGCAGTGTGTGAGTCCTCAGACGCCAGGGAAGCTCGCTCGACTTCATTTCAAAACGGTCGTGACTCTACATCTGGGCACCACCCAATACAATTACATTTTTTTTGTCGCGGCGCTGTTAAACGCCGTGTACAAGGGAATACGAGTTAACGATGACGGCCGCGTGACTCTGAATTCCGTGTGCGGCAGATCCTATAAAAAAGCGCGCCTGGCGGCCATCTTGGTAATTTGTTTGGAGCTACAGGTTAGCGGGGCTTGGCGTCTGGTGAGGAAGGGGGCCCCGTGTTGAAGCTGCCATGTTTCACGTTGACGGGTGAAATGCTCTCAGAAGGGGTTTCCGCTTTCCAAACGTCGTAACACGTAGAAATCCATTGCGTTCGCAATTATTCCGGTCTTCACCACATTGGGTACTCATCCCCTACAGGGGACCATGTCTAACCCAGCAGCGTTATTGTTGAAGGGCCTCTTATTTCATCGCCATGTGTGGATGTGATGAGTCATTAGATTGCCCGCTTCAAACCTGCCCTGCCAAATGTGTTAGTGACATCACCTGGAGGGAGTGTCTACTGTAGATGTATGATGGATAGATAAACCTGCCCATTGCTGAAAGTCCAGGCTGTTTGACTGATCTGTACAGCATACATGTGGGTGACCTCCCATTTGTGATGTCACTAAGGCGCAGGGGCTGATTACAGCTTGTGATCTCTCATCACACTCATACCTGGCGGTCAATAGGGACCCCCTTTTAAAATGCTCTTTTTTTTTATTTTGACAGACCTGTTTTTGGTCGTTGTATGTAAGATAACGCCAGCCAATCACAAACTGTGTCAGAGCCTGTAGTTGCAGCCCCACCCTCCCATCCCTAGTTGTTCATTACAGCGGATCACACACCACTCCCAAGTCTCTCAACAACAGACACTCACAACACGACAGACACACGCTGCAAGAACTTGGAGGAGCGTCTGAAGAGCAGGGCCCGCGTCCACACGCTGCGTCTCTCTCTGGCAGAAAGGCGGCGCCGCCATGGCGCTGGGAAGCTCCGGGATGAAGCCTTTGTGTGTCTGTGCTTTGTTTACTGTTTCTATGACAACCGGCCATGTTAGCTCCTTAGCTCCTAGGTCGACATCACGCCGATGACCTCATACCCCGCGGCGCATGAAAGCGGATGACTGTCGCGTCTCGAATTCAGACGTGGCCGGCCCCGCTGTGTGAGCGTGGACATGATCCACGATCGGGTGACTGTGGGGAAAAAGCAGCAGAGATGATGGTAGCGTGTTTCTGACAGCGTGCCATCACCTCCATCTCAAAGGATGGAGGGGATGGCACGCGGCTGCACGCGCCCTCTCTTCATCGAAGAACGCTGCAGGGGCTCAGAGACGGATGCTATGTGGACATTGTACATAGGTTTATACTTTTATTTTTACATAGGTTTTATATTTTTACATAGGTTTCCTTATATATTTATATTTATATTTTCTAACACTCTACTATATGTAGAGTGTCCTCTTTTTTTCTACTGGAGTTTTGTCACGAAGACAATTTCCCTCAGGGATCAATAAAGTATGTCTGTCTGTCTGTCTGTCTGTCTGACAGTATAGTCCTGAGTTATGATTCATGTTCAATCAGAATTCAGTCATTTTGTTTTACTGTTCTGTTTTTTGTTGTTGTTGTTTGAGTGGGCTGTACTGCTCAACATATGTTGTGTTTAATTTAGTTCTGGTTGGTCTTTTTTCACTGATTCACTGATCCATCCAAGTAATGGTCTTCCAGAGCTTTCAGTCCTGTTAAGCCAAGGAGGACCACGGAGGACTGAGTCTCAGACGCTGCAGCAGTGAACGCACAATCACACATTAAAGGGAACCTATTACAGAACCCTTTTTCTGAAGTGAATTAAAACAAACTTTTTCAAAAGATTCAACCCATTCTGAAGATTCTGAAATGCACGGTCCAACAATGTGGGTCAGTCCATAATCTGTGGCGTGTTCACCACCGCTGAACCGAAAACCCCGGGCCGATCGGTCGGGCGGTCTGTCCAGCCACTCTCTCCCCCGTTTGATTGGTCTTTCCAAACCACTCTCTCCTCATTGATTGGTCTTTCAGGAGATTGTGTGGCGATTTCTGCTTTCATACTGTTTTTTTTTTCTTTTTTTCTTTTCAGGAATTGCCCCGCGGACGTGCCGCTGCTGTTTCTGCGTCGTACCCGGATGCCTCGGAATCGCTTTGCCTTTGCGGGCGCAAAGTACTGCTGCTAAGTGGTCTGGATCCTTTCATAGGACCAGGAAGTGCTTTTGAGGAGAGCCGGCTTACGTTCCCACCGGCTGAAATCAAATCGACCGGGTGTTCTCTGCGCCGACCCTCAGCGGCGAGATGCCGCGGATTACAGATGTCGAGTTTCCGCTGGACGTGATATTCCCACAGGAAGGGCTGGCGCGTGCGAGAGCAAGTGAAAGTGTGATTTGTGCAGTAGGGTCTCCCCCTGTGGACAATGTCGTCTTAACCCCTTCTTTAGCACGACGTTGTCCACCGAGGAGAGCTATCGCACGAATCAGCCTTGGCACCCTCCTTGACCTATTTCCTGAGCTGAAGGATCACGCTGGCTGTCTGCGCTGCATGTCATCAGCTGAAGTTAAGGGAAGGACTCTGAACGGTGCATGTCAAGTGTGGTGCCGTGGGTGGTGACACTGCTGTGCATTAAGGTGCCAAACGCTGTCCCTGGCTGGGCTGCAGCTGCAGAGTTTATAGCGGGACGGTCGCCGAGGCTGTGGCTCCGTTTCACTCCTAATGCGTTTCTTCTTCCACCGCGGCGTTTCTCTCGGGCGGTTATTGTCGGGGCTACCTGTATGATCACGCACAGCCCAGCCGAAGAACAAACCGTTCAAACTAAAAAGCTCTGTGGTGACTTGTGTTTTTAAAGTTTTATTTACCTTTTTTTTTCATTTTGATACACATAATCAATAGGTTCATGTTGGCATTAACTGGAATATGTATTGGGTTGTTCTGTGGACCTAAAGCTCTGACACCAGGGAATTGACATCAGCCCTCTAATGCTTACCGGTAGCAGGTATACACAGGGAGATCACTGAACCGACCCACAAAAAACGGGGTCTCACTGCTCTCGACTCACCCCAAAATCCCAAAAGGTGGAAAAAAGCCGAAATCCTGAACTCACCCTTTAAGAAAAAAGTTCAAAGCCCCGGGTCAGTCTGTATGTCTGTGTGTCTGTCTGCATGGTGTGTGTGGTGAAGTCCTGCTCAGGCTGAAGGCGCCCAGAGGGCTGCAGAGTGGATCATGGGGCTGGCAGGAGACGGGCTGGAAGAGAAGGAGCCGGGGCTGAGCAGAACAGTTGAATGGGGCCGAGGCAGTGGCTGGTAGGGTCAGCTATACCCGGATGTGAGAGGGTGAGGTGGGCTGTCAGTGGCTGGTAGCATCAGCGGTACCCTGGTCTGAGAGGGTGAGGTGGGCTGTCAGTGGCTGGTAGCATCAGCGGTACCCTGGTCTGAGAGGGTGAGGTGGGCTGTCAGTGGCTGGTAGGGTCAGCTGTACCCGGGTGTGAGAGGGTGAGGTGGGCCGTCAGTGGCTGGTAGGGTCACCTGTACCCGGGTGTGAGAGGGTGAGGTGGGCTGTCAGTGGCTGGTAGGGTCAGCTGTACCCGGGTGTGAGAGGGTGAGGTGGGCCGTCAGTGGCTGGTAGGGTCAGCTGTACCCGGGTGTGAGAGGGTGAGTTCGGCTGTCAGTGGCTGGTAGGGTCAGCTGTACCCGGGTGTGAGAGGGTGAAGTGGGCTGTCAGTGGCTGGTAGGGTCAGCTGTACCCGGGTGTGAGAGGGTGAGGTGGGCTGTCAGTGGCTGGTAGGGTCAGCTGTACCCGGGTGTGAGAGGGTGAGGTGGGCTGTCGGAGGGGGGGGGGGGGGGCCTTGTGCCCCGGACCCCGGCTCTGGTTTGTGAGAGCGGTTTGTCCGGTCCTCTGCAACCGTGGAACGTTAACAGTGTTCTGGGTTGTGAATGCAGGTTGTGTGTCCGCTTCCTCTGTGCCTCAAGAAACGTAAAGACAGATGATTTGATGACGCCTGCAAATGTATGCTTTGGGTGGTAAACTGGCCTCGTGAATCGCCTTGCACAAAGCATGTCGGGGGGGGGGGGGGGGGGGGGGGGGGGGTGAAATATACCTTTTGTGTCCAAAGAAATGTATGTGCCTGGTGTTAAAGCAGTTCTTGCAAAAAGTATGTGTTGTGGATGAATGGTGTATTTAACTTTAATTGTGGGCTGGTGTGTGCATGCATGAGAACACTTCCAGACTGCAGGAGCAGACAGTGGGCCAGGGGAAGGAGGGGACATCACTGGAGTGCTGTGCACACACACTCAGCCAAATAAGATCATCTTTTTTTTTTTTTTTTTTTCACTGTGGCAAAATCCATGCTCTTAATTTGACCCATGCTATGCTAGCAGCAGCGGGCTGCCAGACAGTGTTTAGCGCCCGGGAAACGGCTCCAGCTTATCATGCGGCTGGTCTTGCTTCAGGGCAGGGCAGCGTTGGCCGTTCCGTCCGTTGGCGTGGAGGAAGCAGTGGCTCACTATGGAAGCCCGCGTGGACACAAGGGAGAGCATTAAAAAAAAAACTCCAAGCAGAGATGCCCTAGAGTCCAAAGGCGCTGATATTGGTGTAGCTGCTGGGAACACGTTTCGCCCATGGCCGTGCCGTGGACTCCGGAGGCAATGTTTACCATTTATAAACCCCATCACTGCACCCCTGGGCGGTTCCTCAGCAGCTCCAGCAGGTTGTCTGCAGTGGAGGAGGGTTGGAGTTAGATTTTTTGGAGATATTTGTCCACAGTCCACATATTAATGGAGAATATATGGGCATTTCATAGCATCTGTTCCATTTTTAATGTGTCCATAATGTTCCAAGTGTCTCTGATGATAACTGTGGGTGATTTTGCAAAGTGGGCTCAGAATAAAAAAGTATAGGACTACAGAGATGGTCAGAGGGCCTTCCAAGATTTTTTGCCGCTTTACGGATTTTGGTTAGTAAGTAAAATAATCTGTGTGTCTGGTCCTTCTACAAACATTTTAGCAAGTCTGCAAAAATGGGTGTGTAGTGTTGGAAGTCTTTTCTGTTTGCCTCCAGTGTATTGTTGCCGCATTATGTGTTCTATTTTGAACCTCTATCTGCCGGTTTGAACTGTTTGGTTCCACGGTAATGCTAGTCGTCAGTGTTAATTATGTATGGCTATACTTTAATGAGTGTTGGTCGTGGTGTGATGGTTTCATTTAAAAGTCTAATGTTTTCTTTCCATTGCAATAAGCATGTATTAGGGCATCGTGAGAGGTTCGGGGAGTTTCACAAACACTTGCGATGCTCCTAAACCAAAAGCAATCCAAGCCGGCCTCCAAAATGAGATGGACCTTTAACAATAAACCAAATAAACCTTCTCAAACAGAATGCTCAGTTCCCACCAACATAACGGTTCTCGAGTGTTAACTTCAAACACACTCTATTCCTCGGTTTGTTTATCTATACTTGTTCCTCAAATACTGTACTATATAGTGTTTACTTAGCAGGGAGTAGGCGACGATGGCTTGAAGTGCGGCGCTTCGAGCCATCGTGTTCATAGAAAGTTCACAATGTGTCCTTCCTGTGTTCCCGTCGAGGCACTTAAGCCAGAGTGACACGTAGCAGCCTGTTTATTGAATGTGGTTGTGTTGCTGCCGGGATACAGTGTGACGGTCTGAAGCCCACCAAACCCTCAGCCCTATCTTCCAACACCAGGAACAGTTGAGGTGCGGAGCCGCAAAACATTTTGTTCTGAGGCAACTCTAAGTAAAGTAAGTTGGAGGTGCCCTGTTTTTGTTTTTTGCTGGCTTACTAGCAAACCCCCTGTCTTGCTTTTTACTTGTATTTGAATGTTTATTCAGTGAAAATTCCCTCTGCTTAATTTATTCTTCACTTTTTACCATCTTATTCACATTATAGTCAACATCATCAACTTGCCTCTTACTTATTTTTTTTTTTTAAACACATTACTCTGTCCTCTTTCGGGTTACATGTTTAAATAACGTTAAATTTTCCCTTGAGGCAAAGGTAAGGTGAAGACAGAGGAATATTCAGTATCGCCATTATCTAGCCTATCATTTGTGTATATTAAATTATTCACCAATAAACCTTTATTAGACATAAAGTCATGAATCAATATGCATATTCGTGGCTCTATGTTTCATGAACAAGAAACAGGAACACTACTGCATTTCTGTGTCTTTCTTCAGCAATAACTTCCACACAGCAGGGCCAAGGGTATGGATGACCTTCACCTTAAGCGATCAATCTATGACTTCTGTGACAGACTGAAGAACGCGGTTAGGCTGCCTGAAGAGAAGGTCACACAGGACAGAGAGGAACCAGGTCCGGATTCCAAACGTCCGTATGTTGTGGATGTCTATGCGTCTCCTGCTGAATCTGCCTGATGTTTGCCTCGCTCTCCGTTGCGTACGCTCATCCTGTTGTCGACCGCTCGCGAAGAAGTAGAAGTGGCTTGGCGAATCACATCCATGCGTCCTGACAGGAAGCGTTTCAGCAAATCTCCGACCACCTCAAAAGGCGGTTGGTGAGACCTGAAGGCTACGATTAGCTATGAGGTCCAAAGAGCGCGATTGGTCAGATCATTAACGGTCGACGTTGACTTTAATGGCTCCTGTGTCCCCATCAGTCCCCGTTCCACACCCAGGAATCCACTGGGTTCTACAGGGTTCCACTATCTGACCAGTAGACTCCACCCCCTTTTTTTTTTACTAGCCACACCCCCTTATGACTCACCAAGGAGGAACAGGAAGTCAAAGTTGCTGAGAAAGTCATGGGGGCAATGTGTGTTTGGTGAGTAAAAACATGAGGAAAACCTAGGATTGTGTTGTCATAATGCTATGCTATGCTAATCCCAAAATGCTAATAATAGCATTTTGGGATGAAAGTAGGAGATGGCTTGACTGACTGTCGATAGCAGTGCTGGACTACCTAAACTTCTCAGGTGAAGTTGAAGATGAAGGCCCCGGTGGATTTCAGATCTTTTGTGTTCTGGATGACTCCAAGATGATGGGACGTTATGGATTCTCAGCTGCGCCGTGAACTATATTGGTGATTACCTATTTTGTCTTTATTGCTTCCCTCTGTGCGTCTGCTGTGTCAATTACTTTTTATAGTCGTGCCATCTTGCTGCATGTGTTACATTTTATTAATACAACTGTAATATTGAGCTTCACGCTGGTCCCCTCCAATTATTGATATTATTCATTTGATTAATATCCTTCATGGCCTCACAGGCCTTACAGAGCGACCGTTACACCTTCATCAGGCAACTGCTGGGGCTCGATGCTCAAGGGATCAAGGGATCAAGGGCTCAAGGGCTCAAGGAAAACCTTTCTGAATCGTCCCATTAGTTTGGATAGCGCTTCTTGCTGAATCTCCAGATGTTTCTCCATTGTGCTCTGTTCCAATTGTCAACTTGCTGAAAGGACAATACCAGTCTGGGTGATTAAACCGTCGCCACTGTTTATTCTGGCTTTACCAAAACATCTGTTGCAATATAATTTGTCAAAATGACTTCACTGTACAAATTTGGCCGCAGAGCATTTAATGTAAGCAGTGGCAATGTGGCGCTTCTTCCTTCTGGAAGGAAACCGCGTTGTGTCAGGGGGAGAGTTTGTTAAAGTTTGCGGACAAAAAAACTGCGAATTGCCTTACAAGTACTTCCCAAAATTGTCTTACGTTATGACTTCCTGTTCAGGGACCCCAGGGGGCGGGACTAGCAGGATAAATACCTGTAGCTGGTCTTTGTGATACTTTATGACTTCCTGTTCAGGGACTCCCTGGGGGGGGGGGGGGGGGGACTAGCAGGATAAATACCTGAAGCTCGACTTTGACAACCAATCAAGCCTCTATTGCCTCTTGTCTTCGGTTGAATTCAGAGAGTCTATCTAAGCGAATCGGCGGTGCCTTTTGACAGTTAGTTAAAACAACAGATGGAGATGGTTTCTCCTCCACAACATGGCCCATGCCTGGAGGAAGAAGAGTAAAAAAAAAAGAAGTGAATCTCCGAGGCTGTAAAGTGATGTGATTCTTAATGGCTTCCCCGACTACAAGAAAGATTCATTATCGACACGAAGAGTGCCGCCAAACAGATGATTTGATCAAGTTCTGACAAAGAAAAATCTCTAAGTTCCACTCCGCTGTCGTAATTATTATGGTCTGTCACAGTTCAATGAGCTGAGCTCAGTGTGAATTGAGGGATGGCTACCGCTGCCACGGTAACCTCAGACGACCCTGTGGCGGCCATTTTTGAACCCCTAGATAATTAAAGCGGGCACTTGGAGTGAAATGATTGATGAATGATATTTTGGACCCCCGACGTGCTTGTTATTTTTGGTTTCATGTGACATCATCAAGGACTAGACTGTCGCACACACACACACACACACACACACACACACACACACACACACACACCAGTGCTCCTCTCTCCTCTGGCCACAGGTAGTATGTCATACTCCTTACCCACTTCAGCGTGTGCTAATGCCAGCTGAGAGCGGTTCCCATGGACGCAGTGGTACTCCACTGTACCTGAGCAATCTCTCTCTCTCTCTCTCTCTCTCTCTCTCTCTCTCTCTCGCTCTGTGTGCTCCTCTCACAGATCTGAGAGTGAGGGGAAAAGGGTTTGGGCTCAACGCGGTGGAGAAAATGTTGCTAAGAAGTGTGTCTGAGGTAATTACAAATAAAAAAGAATTAAAGTCCCCCCCCCCCTCCAGATCCAGGGGGTTTACATCGTTTGAAGGCAGGGCGACCAAGATGGGGTTGGTGTGCGAGAGGGAGAGCTCATGGCAGGGAGCGAGGAAGAGGAGCGAGAGGGAAGGGAATTATATTTGCAACCACAAATATGAGCCAGACGGGCTGAATGCCACGAACGTTTTGATTTTTCTCCAATTCTGCCCCGTCAATCTTTCATTTATCTGTGCATCTGCTCTCCTCTGTCATGCTGGGACAAGTATAACTTCCTCACTCTCCCATTCTCGCTCTCTCTCTGTCTCTCTCTCTCCCTCCCAACCTCTCTCTCTGTCTCTCTCAATCTCTCTGTCTCTGTTTCTCCTATCTCTTTCTGCGCCTCCTTCTCCTATCGCTTTCTGTGTCTCACTTTCCTATCTCTTTCTATGCCTCACTCTTGTTTTATCTCTTTGTGTGTCTCACTCTCCTATTTCTTTCTGTGCCTCACTCTCCTATCTCTTTCTGTACCTCACTCTCATTGTATCTCTTTCTGTGTCTCACTCTCATTGTATCTCTTTCTGTGTCTTACTCTCCAATCGCTTTCTGTGCCTCACTCTCCTAACTCTTCTGTGCCTCATTCTCCTGCTATCTCTTTCTGCTCCCCACTCTCCTACTCTTTCTCTATCTCCCTCTCCCTCCATCCCTGTGTGTCTCTCTCTCACGCGCCATCTTTCTCTTCCTCTGTGCTTGTGTGGGTAGATCTTGGCCAGGAGTGTGTGGAAGTAAAGTGTATTAGCACTATTAGACTTCTGGTCCATTAGCTTAACACTTTCAACAAATGGCCAACAGAAGCCCAAAAAAATTGGCTAGTAACTTTTTGAAGTGAGAAAATTCAAAATATGATTCAAACAACTTTTGATTTTCTAAGTATGACCATAATCTTTATCCTGAATCGATATACAATCTCTGTTTTATCTCAGGTTCTGTATTCATGTGTCTCTGCACGTTGGTCCGAATACCACCAATCATGATGATAATCAGTCCTCATTGGCCTTAAAGGAGTGGGCCGATCGCTGGCCTGGACGCTGGAATGAACTCCAGCACTTTACAAGCTCTCACGCCTTAAATCTGCAGAAGACAAGGAGCTCTTGCAATCCAGTCAATACACATCTATGTATAATACCAGTAAAAACCTCAAGGTTTTTGGTACTTTGAGCGCACTTCAATTTTGCCTGTTTCTCTCTCTGTCTGTCTCTGTCTTCGTCTTCATGTCCCTTTTCTCTCTGTCTCACACACACACAGACATACACAGACACACACACACACACACACACACAGTGAGAATCACTGTGCAATCGGTGTTTGTCTTAATTTCTAGACATAAGGGGTGTGCCTTCCCGGGAATTGGCTGCATTTAACATGCAGCCTCCATCCATCCATCCCTCCCAGCGGGGGAGCCTGCACGCCCACCGGGGGGAGGGAGAGAGAGAGAGAGAGAGGGAGAGAGAGGGAGAGAGAGAGGGAGGGGAGAGAGAGAGAGGGAGAGAGAGAGAGAGAGAGAGAGAGGGAGGGGGAGAGAGGGAGAGATTGACAGGGACAGAGATAGAGATGGAAAGATGGAGAGATGGAGAGTCAGAGAGTGGAACAGAGATGTAGATTGGCAGAGGGCGAGGGCGGGGGGGGGGGGGGGGGGGGAGGAAGGAACGATGGTGTGAAGTGTGAAAAAAAAATATTTCTGTGCATGAAGGAGAAGTGGATGTGAGGGAGCAATAAACAGACCGCCCCGAAATAGACCAACAGCAAGCGAAGGTTGGAGCCGGGGTGATGCGGGGAAGGAGAGCACAGACCCAGACGCACACCGGGAGAGACCAGAGCCCGCGAAGCTCCGGAAGACAAACAAACAAACAAACAAACAAGCAGAATGGATGGAGAGAATGAGGGGAGGAGGAGAGGTCCCAGAGGGGGGGGGGGGGGGGGGGGACAGGCCAAGACTTTATGCTCAATTTAAGGATTTCTCATCCATCCATCTGTCATTTCTTTTTTTTTTTTTTGGGGGGGGGGGGAATCATTTTTATCCACACCTCCCTGGTGAGGGTAGTGGAATGGGGGGAGGGGGTCAAAGGGCGCGGCCGACCGGTGTCGTGGGTCACCCGGGGCTTTGTGAGGATTTATCCACGCCCGTGTGAGCGACAGCCGGGACATTGTTAAATTCTGCGAGGTCACGGAGTGATGGGCCGACCTGTGGTGGGGGGGGGGGGTTCAGGTGGTCTCCCTGGTGGTCCTGATGAGATTAGAATGGATTAACTGTTGTCTTTTATTTAAGTCGTCCAAAAATAACTGGATGCAGTCGGCATGTCACCGCCGAAAGATATATTATGCTCTAAAGGTTAAAGTTAGCGTAGAATGATAGATTTGATTGATAGCTTTATAGAGATCCAATAACCTTTTCTATTTGTTGTTATATGATGACGTGTGTGTGTGTGTGTGTGTGTGTGTGTGTGTGTGTGTGTGTGTGTGTGTGTGTGTCTGCGCCCGACGTTGTAAAAGCCAATATGAGCATAGAGAGAGCAGTGCACTGTGTGTGTATTGCGAGACATCCTGTTTTCTGCTCTGGTTATCAGGGTAACAGGATTACACAGGAATTATCCTGTGTCCTTGACAACAATACACACACACACACACACACACACACACACACACACACACACACACACACACACACACACACACACACACACACTCTCATTAACATGTTCACACAACCACCACACTCGTACATACACTCTCACACTATCATGTTCACATGCACACACACACACACACACACACACACACACACACACACACACACACACACACACACACACACACACACACACACACAGACAGACACAGACACAGACACAGACACACACACACACAGAGTTTGTCGGGCCTGATGGATTACACAAGGATAATATTTAGCACTGGTATTGATGTCTTGCGCGGAAACCCACACAGACAGACGGAGCGAAAGGCAAACAAGCGCACCAGTGTCAACAGGTGGCGTTACTCCGTTCTGCTCGTGTCTGCACCGTCCCGCGGCCCCCGCCTGCCTCCGCTGGCCCTCCATCATCACAGAGTGCTTCTCTCTCTCCGTGACCTCTGCCCTCTGGTGTGGGTGGTCCTCCGGGCGCGGGAGACCACGGCGAATCATGACCGCGACGAGGTCATGAAGAAACAGAAACAGAAGGTGAAAGTGGGCGCCGTTGTCAAAAGCGTCACGTTCCCCTGATGTTCCGCTGCTGTAGAGGAGCATCCTAGCGGCGTCACGTTCCGCTGATGTTCCGCTGCTGTAGAGGAGCATCCTAGCGGCGTCACGTTCCCTTGATGTTCCACTGCTGTAGAGGAGCATTCTGGTGGCCTCACGTTCCCCTGATGTTCCACTGCTGTAGAGGAGCATTCTGGTGGCCTCACATTCCCCTGATGTTCTGCTGCTGTAGACGAGCATCCTGGTTAAAATCACAGAATAATTGTATGATTGACCATAATACCTTGGCATTTTGCAAAACAAAATGCCCTGGAAAATGTCAAAATGCAACGTAGTGCGGGGAAATTGGTGGGGGGGACAAGGCGTGGAGGAAGGCCAGGCCTCCCCAGCCCCCCCGGACCCCCCCCCCGCCTGCTACCAATGATGATGATGAGGAGGATGTGTGCGTGGATGAAGAGCCCACATTAACTTCTCCCCCACCCCCCCCCCCCCACCCCCCCCCCCCCCCAGGGGGCCGCGTGGCCGCAGTCCGGCGCCGCCTGCGCCACGGGACTCATCTGTTTAGCAGAGGAGCTGACTCACTGGGACCCGGGGCAGGGCCAGAAACATCAGCTGCTCATGTATGTCTTTGTTTGTGTTGTGTGTGTGTGTGTGTGTGTGTGTGTGTGTGTGTGTGTGTGTGTGTGTGTGTGTGTGTGTGTGTGTGTGTGTGTGTGTGTGTGTGTGTGTGTGTGTGTGTGTGTGTGTGTGTGTGTGTGTGTGTGTGTCTCTCTCTCCGTACTACTCCCTTTGGGTGTGAGGGTGTAACTTTTTTTTTTTTTTTTGCGGAAAGGGTATTCTTAACACACACACACACACCCACACACACGCACACACACACTCTGGGCTGAGTGCAATGTGCATATTTGCATGAAATTGAAGTGGCGGCAGCGGCAATGAGAAACATGATTTTTCATGTGCCGGCTTCCGTCCGGACCAGCGTGCAGAATGCAGATACGGCAGGAAAAAAGCATGACCCGCTGAGCCGTGGAATTCGTATTTGCGTGCGCTCCCGTGCTTTTTATGAGAAACGTATATGTGTGTGTGTGTGTGTGTGTGTTCCCGGCGCGGTTATAACACCCGCCGGGCCTTCCGGCACACTCTCTCTAGCGCTCGGCGGCGCCTGTGTTTTGGGATGGGGGTGGGGGGGTTCGTCTTCCCCTGGTGTGTGCTTCCTCCCTGGGCGCTCCGTGGGTCGTCTGGCCGTTCGTCTCCTTGGTTTAAAACCGCCGTCTGTGTGGGTGCGTCCTCCTCTGGCCAGTGATACTCGCCTGGACTCTCCCGCCAACTTTAACCCCCCCCCCCCGGAAACTCATCAGAAAATGTGCAAAGAGAAGGATGAAGCAGAGAGAGAGAGCCAATCAAATCGAAGTTCACC
>JAXIVH010000015.1:10371441-10374869 GCA_036785325.1 Urophycis tenuis
GCAGTAGCCCATAATCCAGGCCTCCAGGCCCCCCCCCCCCCCTTTGTGTGTGTAATCCCGTGGCGCCGGACGTTGGGACGTGAACCGGGGACAGCAATGGCGTGTGAGAATTCTGGTGGCGTGCAGCGCGCCCTCAAACAGCCAGCAGCTCTAATCCCGGAGGGGGGGGGGCGGGGGTCACAGAGCGGTTCCTCTATGGCTCTCTGGGTGGAGCCCCCCCCCCCCATGTCTGGGGGTTCCACCCACGTGGACCAAGACACGCAAACCTCTCTGACGTTCCTCTCACCGCCCTGGTCCCCTCTGTCTGCTCACACCACCGCGAGACTGCCGGGTTCCGCTAAACGTGGAACCACTAAAGGAACGTTTAACGGGCTGAAGAAGACCGTTGAAAAAAACAATTGACATGCAGTTAGGCAGCGTATTATCGCTTTGACTTGAATAACCAGGTGCAGTACAGTTGACAAAAGTCCCACAGCAGAGAGACATAGGTGTGTGTGTGTGTGTGTGTGTATGCATGCATGCATGCATGCATGTGCGTGCGTGTGTGTCTGTGTGTGCGCGCCATGTGTCAGCGCATGTATCTGTGGGTGGCAGCATGCATGCCACAGACGGCAGATTTAATGGTGTTTTACAGGATTAGCGGCTTAGCCTGAGTGAGGAGGCAGTGGTGAGGAACGGGCTCTTCATGCCATAGCCCACAACACACGCTTTTAATGGACAAATATTCGACAGACAGCTGCAGCAAACCGAGGGCTAAACATGGCTAGGGGGAGCCACTGTTTGGATTGGATTGCACGGGGAGGAACAAAGGATGGAGGGGAGAGTGTTTCTGCGGTGTGGGAGGTGGGAGGCGTGGAGGTGGGGAGACCAGAAGCCGACTGAAACAAAAGCGGTGCATTTGGGTGGGGAAATAAATTAGGAGCAATTACAGAAGAATCAAAAATGGTTAGCAGCAGGGGCGGTTCTAGGTTCTGACTTTTGGGGGGGCTCGGCCCCCGGGAAGCCACGGGGGGGGGGGGGGGGGGTATTGGGATTTGAATATCATAGATGTGATTTTCCTGCATTCTGCCGCATTTAAGGGTGACCTGGGGGAGATCCTAAATTTATTCTGGAAGGGGGGTTAATCTATCTATTTATCTATCAATCCAACACATTGTATATTTTTAACAGACTAGACTGTTAGAATATTAGCATATTAGTAAAGAATATTAAGCATTGGTTATGGTTCTCTGTAGTGATCACGTAGTGATCACGCAATGGCACACGCGGTTTGCTTGGATGCAGTCATGAGACCGTGATGTTTCTGCATGGGGTTTACCTGTCAAAATTGCAATTCAATGCCACACCGGTAGAGGGCGACCAGAATGACTATTCTGATCATTACATATGGATTATTAGCGATTAAAAAAAAGTTTACAGACATGAAGGCAAAAGTATATATATATATACTGTATATGTTTGTCGCCAATCAGTCGAAGCATTTATCACACTGTGGCAGTGTTTATGAGTGGAAACCGGAAAAGCGGTCTCCGGCGGATGTAGTTAGTGGACCAATCACAGCCAATGCCGCTGCGTTGGTGTTGCGTCGCCTCGACGCACGTCTAGGATTTTTGGGGAGGTGCACGTCAGTCGCCCCTTGCTATGGACACAAGGGGAGGTCGCAAGGACGTAATGGGTCCGTAAGCCCCCCAGCGTTGCGTCAACGCGGAAGCATAACTTAAGCATAACTCAGCCTTTAGATTTGAGGGATGAACATGATAGGGTGGGCTAAGGCAAGTTTTGGGTGGGCTTGAGCCCACCAAAAAAGGGTCTAGCTTCACCACTGGTTAACAGCCTACTAAAGATATTCTAAATTCCTTTTTTTCAGGGTATGCCATTGCTCAGACTAACTTTATATGACCCGACGCCCTGCCCTCTCACCAGTCACAGCAGTCAGTATATGTACACGTATGGTTAAACTAAACATCAATAACATGGAATGTGATTAAAAAAACAAAACACCATTTGGTTCCATCACAGGTGAAAAAACAAGTTAGCTTGAACAATGTGGGTGTGTTTCTGTGCTTTTACATACAACAGCTGGTGTGTTACCAGATAGTTAGGGTATCGTCACTCTTCTTTACCATTCGCTTCGCTTGAAGACACACACGCACACGCAAATACACACGCACACACACACACACACACACACACACACACACACACACACACACACACACACACACACACACACACACACACACACACACACACACACACACACCGACACACACACACACACACACACACACACACACACACGCGCATACACATTTTGTACTTTCTTCAAATCAAACTCTTCAACACAGCGTTCTCTACAGCCAGGGTCAAGGTTAACCAAACCAATAAAAGTAGATGTTTGTGATTCATTTCAGCAGCGGAAGAGACATTTGCATTTTTGATAAAAGGTGATTTAACCCCTCCCCTCAACCTTTCCATTTTAACTGAAACATTATTTCAATGGTATAAAAACCGCTCGTTATTTCTCAGTCTTTTTATCGGAAGCCTTTACGAGTGCAGATATTCAGGTGTTACGTGTGTCCGTGTGCGTGTGTCTGTTCCCCCAGCTAGGGCCAGTGCGCCAGCCATATATGCCCATCATCTCATCTGTAATGGAGATAAAAATAGAAAATAAAAGATTAAATCGATGGAGGTCAACAGATAAAAAAAAAAAAAGAAAAAAAAGAAAACGAAAAAAAAGTGTAAAAAAATGAACGCGGAGCATCTGCCCGGGTTCGGCAGGTTGACTGACGAGGCGCGACGGAGTGCCACTGGCAACAACGGATGCTGACACGTCGTTAGGGCCCTGTTAAGCCTATTAGTGGGGCCACACTCGTTAGCGGCGCCCGTTAATGAGCAATCAGTTAACGACGGGGCTGAAAGAGGGAACGTGATAGCGATGGTGACAAGTGGGGGAGGGGATAGAGCGGTGGAGGGAGGGGAGGGGAGGAAAGGGAGGGAAGGAGGGAAGGGAGGGAGAGTGGAAAAGGCGCAGGAAAACGGGACGTCGTAGAGGGGAAGAGAACGGTAGAGATTGAGAAAAGAGATGGAGAGAGAGAGGGAGAGAGAGAGATTGAGGAGGGAGAGAGAGAGAGAGAGAGAGGAGCTAAATAGAGTAGGGAGATGCAGAGTGATGGGAAGAATAAAGATCAGGACCACAGAGAATCATCCATATTTAATTAGCCTGGCGGGTTCATCGGATTGGGGCATGGCACTGCAGGGGAGAGGTTCTGTTCCCTGTGTGTGTGTGTGTGTGTGTGTGAGCTGCCTGGGACACCACACTGCCCAGCGTCCAGGGTTCCAGGTTCTGTTGTAGAACAGTTGTAGAACATGACCCATCGTTACGTCAGGGTGAGAGGGCGTGGGCAGCCTTCTGGGCATTAGTCCGT
>JAXIVH010000015.1:10380069-10425069 GCA_036785325.1 Urophycis tenuis
CAGTATGAGCTCGGCCACAGAGCCCTTTCGCTGCACGCTGCCACTCTTTGACCCCCTGTGTGTGTGTTGGTCACGTGTGTGGAGTCAAAGGTCCTGGGGAGTAGGGGGAATAATGCACTCTAAAAAAATAAAATAAATAAATAAATAAACAACGTTATTTTTAGTTTCATTCAAATCATGAAAACATTTGAACAGATCTCACGACTTCCTGGTTCGAAGACATTGCTACTTGCTTTGTTGTTATAGAGCCCTAAAAGATATTCAAATCTTTATAACTATAACTGTCCTGTGTTATCCTGTCCAATGATGCACCGTGTTCCACTGTTATTACACAATCACTGTTCAAGAGGACCTCCAGGACTACTGCTGCTAGAAGCACCGAGACTGGCCTGTGTGAAGATATAACCACACACAGCTTTTGGATCTAAATACAAAGTATACTCACTAGGCCAGGACCCCATCTCAACAAGTGAGAGAGACTCATACAAATGGAAAACACTCACAAACAAAGTGCTGAGCCCAAATCAACCCCCCACCCCCCTGTTTAGGAGTTGATTTAGGCCTCGCCTTGATTAAAACAACAAAAGTCAAGATGTTCGGGGAGTTGAGGTGAAGTGAAGGGTTGCCGACTCTGTGTTGACCTCACGCTCCCCCGGGGTCCTTCCAGACCATTCCTCCAGACCAGGAGCTGCTGGTGTGGTACGGAAACTCCCAGAACACCTTCCTGGGAATACCAGGAGTCCCTGGAGGGGAGGAAGAGCAGAGCAAAAAAAGCAAGACTGGTAAGACACTTGTAAGACACAAACATACCATATGTATATGTGGAAATATATATACATATATATATAAATAATTAAATAGATAATGATAATAATAATAAAATGTGTGTATGTGGTTAGTGCAGTTGATACTGCGTGATGCCTTGCTCAGAGGCAGCGCGGCACCTGCTGCTCTAGCGGAAGCGGCAGCCCATGGCTCGGTGGCACGCTCACTGTTGACCTCTTGTCTCTCGTTTGGGTTCCCAGACGAGTTCCACTCGTGCGACGGCTCCTCGTCCTCGTCCTCGTCCTCCTCCTCCTCCTCCTCCTCGTCTTCTTCGTCGGCGGCGGCAGCGGCGGCGGCGGCCATGATGACGGCGGGGCGCATGCGCTGCGTCATCTGCCACCGGGGCTTCAACTCGCGCAGCAACCTGCGCTCCCACATGCGCATCCACACGCTGGACAAGCCCTTCGTCTGCCGCTTCTGCAACCGCCGCTTCAGCCAGTCGTCCACGCTGCGCAACCACGTGCGCCTGCACACGGGCGAGCGGCCCTACAAGTGCCACGTGTGCCAGTCGGCCTACTCCCAGCTGGCGGGGCTGCGCGCCCACCAGAAGAGCGCCAGGCACCGGCCCAGCGGCATCGCCATGGCCACCGGCGCCGCGGCTGGGGTCCAGGGCGCGCACTCGCCCCCGCCCCCCCACCCGCCGCCGCCGCAGATGGGCGTCGGCGTGCCGCACCCCGCGTCCCTGGTGCACCACATGCCCACCATGGTGCTGTAGCCTCCAGCAGACACACGCGGACGCACCATGCGAGACGGACGGGCGGCACCCCCTCCGGCTTTGAAGCGCTCTTTAATCTACAGCATGACAGGACTGCCCCCCCCCCCCCCCCTCCCCCCGCGCCTTCCGAGAGACACTCGAGTGGCACAAAGAGAACTCGCTGGCATGCATGACACAGGGGTCTCTATGTACGGCTGGGGGTCTGCGTTTCGGGCCCCACCGCCACAAGGCGCCGTCTGCCATTTCTCACTGTCGTGGCGCGGTCCTTTTAGTTGTGAAGCCGCCGGTCAGTCACAGACCACAGTTAGAATATTCCCCGACGTAGAGCTTTCGGGGGTCTACTGTATTGAGATTGCATGCTTATTTATCTTATTTAGCCGCATGAACTTTTCCCTCAATACTGTGTGGAGGTAAATAACGTAGACACAGGCTTAGGCTCCGGACTAAAGGTTGTTCAAAATGTGATGGCGATACACTGTACGGGAAGGGGAGTAATGTCAACAACACTTCATCAGTTAATTCACTTGATTTGTTCATCGTTAACACTTAATAAGCTGTTTTTTGGGGGGAGTTTAATGTTATTTGGCCACTTGGAGGATGCACATTTATCAAAAATGATTTGTTTTTGTTATGCTTTGGTGTTCACAACCTAGGCGATCTACATGTCTGTTATGAAGCATGTTGCATACATTATATTTATGTTTGCGTATCAATAACTGCTCTTCCAGTCCCGGTGACGGGCCGGGTGTAACTCATAACTCATAACTCTGTTGTGAGTTGTTCAGAAGGGTCATGGGTCGTCAATAAGCACTTTTACTTTACTTCTCCCCCCACAGAAACCTTTCCCCCTCGCGCGGACACAAAGGTGGTCTGATCGCCTCCTTTTCATCAAACTTATACTTCGTCCCTGAACTACAAAAAGTCTTACGATTATCAGTAGTACTGCTATTTGTTCATATTGTAATTATTATTTTCATTATTTTGTTATGTTATTATTATCATTATTATTTCTATTATAATTCTTGTTGTTGTTGTTGTTGTTGTTGTTGTTTTTACCACTGGGGCCCGTTGAATCTGGTTAGCCCAGGAACTAATGAAATTGTTGTAAATAATTGGAGACTATACATTTGTGTATATGAGATGTGTTTTATCCTGAAAGTAATATTCACCTGTCACTTTATCTTTGTGGATGGATGTACACGGTCCTGTTAACACATGTATCACTATATCAAGTCTGTAGAAAGTATTTAGTAATCCAGTCTATATCCCCAAAATAAAGTCTAATGCAAAGTTTACATTAACGTTTGTTGTGGTGCAATGCCTCTGCTCTAATCTGCTGCACCCACAAGGACAGAAACAGAAACAGCAGGTACATGGCAGAGAGGGAACCTCAAGCAGACAGACACAGAATATTATAGTCAAACACAGAAGATTTGGAAATCTACACTGTGAAACCATTTCCCGGACTAAAGCAACAGTCAATAAACAAACATGTGTACTGGGTAAACATACCTTTGAAACGGAGGTGTTTGTAAAAGGCGGTCGTCGGGGGGTCCAGCTGACTGGGTAGATGAGTAACTACCCAGACTTCATATTGTCCCCAGATCGGTGTCCCATCAGATCTGCCGTTGTAACCATGGCGATCAGACCGTGGTTGTTACTGCTCTGTTTCTCCGCTGCCTTCCAGGGGACGTGCTGCCTTCCGGCCCGCTCGTAAGTGTCCTGCCTCCAACCCCTCTTCACACACACACACACACACACACACACTCAGAAATCAGAATCAGAATCAGAAACTCACACACATATATCACACACTGACGGTCTTCTTTTGCGCTCCCTCTCTGTCTTCCTCTCTCTGTCTCTCATCCCATCACCTCTGACTCATCTTGTCTCTCCTCCTCTCCCCCTCCTCTTGTCTCTTCTTCACCCCCGCCCCCCCCCACGGCTTGCAGGTATTTGGTGACCGCGCCGACATTCCTGCGTTTGGATGCCTTGGAGACGGTGCTGGTCCAGTTGTCCGGTCACACGGAACCCACGGAGGCTCAAATCACGCTGAAGAGCACCATGGGCCCGGGCGCCGTGACGTACGCTGAGCAGAGGGTGACTCTGAACCAGGCCAACAACTACCAGGCGGTCGCCAGGGTCCAGGTCAGCGCACGTCGCACCACACTCGCCGGCTGCTGCTGCTCACAGAATCTGGCTTCCCATTCACACTGACAGTCCTACCGGTGCACACACGCAGTTGGGGGTCTAGCTCGTGCACCAGCGTTGCCGTGCGTAGTGTCCATTGTGTTGGGGTGAACCACTGGGCCGTCTCCCTCCAGGTTTTCCCCAAAGATTTGGTTAAGGGGGCGGAAGACGTGATCCTGCTGGTCACGGGAGCAGGAATCAGTAACCACCAACGGGTGCCCATCAGTCGGTCCAACGGCTTCATGTTTGTCCAGACGGACAAGCCCCTCTACACGCCGGAACAGTCGGGTAAGCAGGCCGGGAGACGTGGGAGACCGGCTTCACGTGCACAGATTCAAGGAATTTGGTTGCACTTGTTCAGATTGCGCACTTGTTTGTTTGTTGATGTCTGTTGTGTGTGTGTGTGTGTGTGTGGGGGGGGGGGGGGCTGTGTGTATGTGTGGGTGTGGGTGTGTGTGCGTGTGGGTGTGCGTGTGTTTGTGCGTGCACATGTGCGTGTGCATGCGCGCGTGTTCCTCTCTCCAGTCAAAGTGAGAGTGTACTCTCTGGACGAAGAATTGAGACCAGCCAGTCGGATAGTCACCCTGACTTTTAAAGTGAGTTCAACACGATCCGTGTAACTTAACACTTCTAACACAACAGAGAGTCCTCCGGTTGAACTAAGATTCAACCGTGCACTATGAATCTTAGCATCCTAGCATCGCCGCGTTTCTGTCTCTCCGTTAGATCAACGTGAAAAGCAGGGAAACACCGCGTGTGTGCGAGTAGTTCAGCAGGCCCTTGTACTTTCTTCGCCCCGCAAGGCTGATTTTAATTCACAGCCCCGGACAACACACAACTGTTTACAACTGGTAAATATTCAGATTGCACGACTGAATGTATAGGTGGCTCCATAATAATAAATAATAATAATAATAATACATTTTATTTGTTAAGCGCCTTTCGAGACCTCAAGGTCGCTTTACATAACACATTTAAAATATATACATATATAAAATCAACAAAAACAACAATAACAAACAATGAAAAACAATGAAAAACAAAATACAAGTAAAAAAAAAAAATAGATTAATTGTAAAAATAAATAAATAAATAAATAATAGTCGTTGGTGGGAGTGAGTGATTTATGTCTAGAGATGGGGGTAGGCCAGGGTGAAGAGGTGAGTCTTTATGGCAGTTTTGAATTGGGTGGCGGTGGGGATGTTCCTGATGTGGGGGGGGGAGGGAGTTCCAGAGGCGAGGGGCTGAACAGCTGAAGGAGCGATGACCAAATGATGTGAGGTGGGCAGCAGGAACGGATAGTGAAAGTGATGAGGAGGAGCGGAGGGAGCGGGGAGGGACATGGATGTGGAGGAGATCAGAGATGTAGGGGGGGGCAAGGTGGTGCAGGGCTTTGAAGGTGAGCAGGAGTATTTTGAAGGTGATGCGGTGACGGATGGGGAGCCAGTGGAGTTGGTGGAGGACAGGAGTGATGTGGCAGGAGGTGGGGGTTTTGGAGATGATCCGGGCTGCAGCATTCTGGACAAGTTGCAGTTTACGGAGGGTTTTGACTGGGAGACCGGAGAAGAGGGAGTTGCAGTAGTCCAGACGGGATGTCACCAGGGAGTGAATGAGGATGGCTGCTGAACTGGGTGTGAGGGAAGGGCGTAGGCGGTTGATATTGCGGAGGTGGAAGTAGGCGGATCTGGTGATGTGGTTGATGTGGGCCTGGAGGGAGAGGGTGGAGTCTAGGATGACACCTAGACTCTTGACCTGTGCTGAAGGGGAGATTGAGGTATTGTTGATGGAGAGGGTGAGGTTATGGGAGGTGGACAGGGTGTGTTTGGTTCCGACCAGGAGGATTTCTGTTTTGCTGCTGTTGAGTTGGAGGAGATTAGATGTGAACCATGTGTTAAGATCATTCAGACAGTTGAGGAGGCTCCATGATTATTTAAAATGTATGTAATGTATGTATGTAAAAGAAAGAAAGAAGTAGGCACAGCGTAGCACAGGTTTGGATGTTTCAAATACATGTCTACGACAATGTAAAGAAATGTACAGTGCAGCCTGTCTGACAGATAGAGATGGAGAAATGCCTGTATTTCCCCGTCACGTCAGTGTGTACACAAGGGGGCGGTAAAGCACCACCCGATGTGAACCGACGAGCGAATCGGGAAATTCTTCGCATGAACACCGCCGTGTACTCCATCGAACAGATATTGAAAAAGCAATATCTCCGTGAGACAATTTTTTCCTCCTGCTGAAAAGCTATTGATGGAGTCCAACCAAACTGAAAATACAATGTTTTGATTTTATCGAGTGCATTGAATAAGCTCGTGTCAAGAAACAGGGATTTCTTCTGCAGACTCGGCAGCGTTAAACATCTCTGCCACCAAAATCCACAAAAAAAAAAACTGTTGACTGAGATGGCCTTAGACTGACATCTCCAGACCAATTCGCGAACGCATATTAAGTAGTCTTGAACCTCTCGATAATTCCAAGCGGCGTTATGAGCAGGCGCGGTCCAAAAAGACACTTCACGCAATTGAATAGGCCTACCTATGAGGCCTACAACAATCAGAGCAACGGGACGTGTGACAGATCGGCGGCAGCCATCTTGGTTGTTGGATATTACAATATTGACCTGGCCCAGGACATGCCTTATCTTTCTGTATAAAATATATATAGAATAAAAGAAGGGGAAAAAAACAGTAGTATTTGTTTAGATCACATCTAGCGTTGGAGTCTGGCCTTTAAATTGTGCCGAATCTGTGTGGCAACTGAAAATATGAGATGAACCAGATAATATATGAATTCTAGAGGCTTCATATTGTGCAAAAATGTCAAAGAGTATGGAGATGCCATCAATACAATTTGAGTATATAAAGCATGAAATATAACCAATGGCAAAGACCTTTAAGTTTGTGGTGTCTCGGATTTAACAGGACCCAGATGGACAGGCGGTGGAAATTTTGGAACTAATTGATCAAAACAATGGAATCCCCTCAATGCAAAACCCTTTCAAGATCCCCCTAAATCCAAAGTAAGCTTGTATTTATTGATTCCTAGTAAACAGCGCCCCCTGGAGCATGCACAACAGCAATATGACTTGTTATGACTATGCTCATAGGCTTGGAGTTTGGACTATCGAGGCCGCCTACTCAAAGGATTTCGACACTAACGCCGTGGCTGTGTTTCAAGTTAAAGAATATGGTAACAGTGCCACAGTACATACCAGCGCACATCGGACAGGGACAACAGTACCGTAGCAATCATCACAGTACATATGAAAGTAGTCAATACATTTAGTTAGTCAATAATGTAATTTCCTCTGTTCATAGTTCTGCCAAGTATTTCCATCACAATCAATCCAGAGAAAAACTATATCAGTTCTGATAACTTCCAGCAATTTGCCTACAGTATCTCTGCCAGGTGACTATCATTATCAATGTTACTATGCCTCGTAGTTTTATATAGAAGTATTAGTGATTATTATTATTATTATTATTATGGTTATGATGGTGGTTAGTATGATTATGTATTATTATTATTACTATAATAATAATAATAATAATAATAATAATAATAACAATAATAATAATTATTATTATTATTATTAGTATTATTATTATTATTGTTGTTATTATTAGATTATTATTATGATTATTATTATTATTATTATTATTATTATTATTATTATTATTATTATTATTATTATTATCATCATCATTGTCATTGTTATGAGGCCCATATTCTTACTGTGCTTCAAGTTTAGAGTACCATTAATCCCATTGTGTGCATATCTCATAAATGTGTGTGTTTCTGTTTCTCGTGTGTGTGTGTGTGTGTGTGTAGCTATGTCCATGGAGTGCCTGTCCGAGGGGGTGTTGTGTTTATCCGCTATGGTTTTATCTCTGGCGGGAAAGAACCAGTGATCATCCCCAATTCAATCACGAGGAAGATTGTAAGACACACACACGTCTTTGATGTTTCTTCCACTAGATGGCCTCAGTTTCTTTCACCTTCAGTGATTGTCTTTTTTTTTGTTAAATATCAATGTGTAAGAACTTATAAAAACCCCTCAGTAACAGTGTTCTGGCCACTCTAACTGGCTGAGTGGCAGGGGTTTCGGGATTGTTGAGAGTAAGATTTTTATTTTTATTTGTAGAATATATGGGTTATAGGATGTGATTTTATTGATTACATTATTTAAATTATTGTCGATATGCATTGATCACAGACATGTCCAGATCACTTTAAATGAGCTAGTTGAAATGTTACACATTGCAACTTTAAAGCCTGTTTTTCAGGCTGTATGGTCTTGCCTACCTTGCTGTGTGTTAATTTAGTTTGTCCTTCATTTTCGTTTGTTTTCAGTTTAAGTTTTGCTCTGCGAATATTTTTGATTAAAGACTTTCTCCTGTGTTTATACCTCGGCTTGTCAGGGTTTCAGGGTTGGGGAAACCCAAACATTCCAGAAATGGAATGGGTGACCACACGCACCAGGACAACACAGACAGACAGGGAAAAAGACAGTAGAGAGAGGAACATCTGATACCAAGACACAGACAGGGAAAGACACAATAGGAACGGGGAACAGCTGATATCATGACACAGCTGACCTGTATCAGCATTTGAGACCGAACTCTGAACCCTTACAATGAGAGGGTTCATGGTTATTGTGTGTGTGTGTGTGTGTGTGTGTGTGTGTGTGTGTGTGTGTGTGTGTGTGTGTGTGTGTGTGTGTGTTTGTGTGTGTGTGTGTGTGTGTGTGTGTGTGTGTGTGTGTGTGTGTGTGTGTGTGTGTTTGTGTGTGTGTGTGTGTGTGTGTGTGTGTGTGTGTGTGTGTGTGTGTGTGTAGCTGCCGTCCTCAGGAGTTGTGGATGTGACTGAAAACATGAAGACTGTCCTGGCTGGCAGTGCCCACCCCAGCTTGGAGTCACTGAATGGGAAATACCTGTACATTACAGTACTGGTCCAGGAGAACAAAGGTGAACTCTCTCACACACACACACACACACACACACAGGGCCAACATGTGTATGTGTCAGGATTCTCAGGACTGTAATAGAAAATAGAAATAAAAGCTAAATAATAGAATAGTGTAGGTTGTTTGGAGGTACCTTTTGTTGTCGCTGAGTCACGGAAGACCAATAAACCCTGCTAACCCAGAGACAACACAATCAGTGAGTTACACTATAGTTGTAACCTTACACTATTGTTATGTTACATACGTTACAATGGTTTAGACAAGTTAAAAGATGTGCTTAGCAGTAGTCCCTCTTAAATGTAAGGAGAGGAATAAGCTCACTTCTTAGCCAGGAAATATTTAATAGCTTACTTAAATAGAAATGTTCCTTTGTGTTTGATTTCCTACAGTGGAATCTATAGTTGGAAATTGGAAGCTCAATTGGTAATACGTTGTCGAATAAATTCACAATTGTTTCTCTAGTTTGGAATGCTGAACACTTGAAAAAGTCTCTTTTTGCCCTACAATAGTTCTACACACACTTGTCTAAATGTTGTGTGTGTGTGTGTGTGTGTGTGTGTGTGTGTGTGTGTGTGTGTGTGTGTGTGTGTGTGCATGTGTGCGTGTGCGTGTGTGTGTGTGTGCGTGTGTGTGTGTGTGCGTGTGTGTGTGTGTGTGTGTGTGTGTGTGCGTGTGTGCATATGTCTGTGTGTGTGTGTGTGTGTGTGTGTGTGTGTGCCAGGCGGTATTTCAGAGGAGACAGAATACACCTCTGTGAAGTTTGTAAGATCTCCGTACACTCTGCAGCTGATCTCCACCCCCCGCTTCATGAAACCGGGGCTCCCGTACAGCATGAAGGTGGTTCTCCACAGCTCACGTGTCCACACTGCACACACTCGTCAAAGCCGCCCGCAGTCACCGTTTTTTTTTTTTTTTTTCAATTCTGTTTCCGTTGAGTCTCGTGGTTCCCGTGCGAACGACGAGTCTCGAGCGAAACGGAAACACGATTCAATCACAACAAAAGTGGGATGTGTAAAAAAATCACAGACGGGCCGGCAGTAGCTCAGTGGATAGAGCGGGTGGACAGAGCGGGTCGTCCACTCACCGTAGGGTCGGCGGTTCGATCCCCTTGGTCCCCCACCTCTCAACCGTCCCCATGTCGAACCCCACAAATGTACTGATTGTAAGTCGCTTTGGACAAAAGCGTCTGCTAAATGCCCCATTACCCTTTACCCTCTATGGCTGCTTCAGTGTAAGCCGCGGGTTTCAGATTGTGTTCGCCGGCGGGCGTGTCTCTCCCGGGTGAGTTTTTTAGGTTGTTTTTTTTTTCTAACCCTCTGTCAGATGCTGGTGAGAGATCCCTTAGGGCAGCCTCTGGCCGACGTTCCAGTTAACCTGGTGGACCGGTGCATCGTCCGGGGGACGGCCCAATCCTGCAGCTGCACGGGGAACCTCGAGAGCAACTCAAAGGGCTTCATTGAGCAAATCTGCAACATCCGCTATGACGCTACCATAGCGCACTTCCAGGCGAGCATAGATAGCTTAGTTATTTTACAATTGCACTTGACAATAAGGGTGCGTTAATGAAGCATGAATTAACATTTGTTAATGCTGTAATAAGCGTTATGTTACGCTATTATGATAATGTATAAATGAATACACCAACACCATTAGTAAATGATTACTAGAAATCAGTTGACTGACATCAGCCGACTGATGTCTAGCAATAACTGTTAGTTAACGCATTAACTAATGGTGAGCCGTGGTTAATGGATGTAACCTCCCTGGCAAGTGAACCCATATGAAGTAGACCTCATGCTTACTTTGTTCTCCACCACAATCTTTTAGTTTAACACGGCGGCGCCCGCTCTGCCGGCGGGGGGGCAGGCCAGCCTCACTCTGGAGGCCCCCGCGTACCTCTCGCCCTCCCGCCGCTACCTCTACATCCAGCCGCCCCAAAGCCACAGCCTCCAGGTGGGACAATGGATTTTTGTCAATGTCCGGGCAGCTGTGCCCAGCAGTGAGGCGTCCCAGATCATCAACTACATGGTAGGTACACCAGCGCTGATCTGATATGGTCGTGTACTTCTCACGTGACCACATCATATTTACATAGTCTATCACGTCTCTTGCACTGAGGTGTGATAGAGGCCGTGTCCAAATTACAAGCGAGCGCCATCTTTCGCCATCGGACCTGTGTGTCCAAACAGCTTCATCCGAGCTGGGAGGTGGTTGGCTGGAGAATGGTTGGTATTCCACAGGGATTGTACAATGGATGAGATTCGCCCCCGTTCCCCTGCTTCAAGAAACATCTGAAGACCCACCACTTCCGGTAACATCTGAAGAGCCACCACTTCCTGGAACATCTGAAGACCCACCACTATCTCAAACATCTGAAAACTCACCACTACCTCAAACATCTGAAGACCCACCACTTCTTATAACTCTCAAAGCCCACCACGTCCTAGAACATCTGAAGACCCACCCCTTTCAGGAACACCTCAGAAAGCATTGTTCTTCAGCGCAGTAGTAGCGCAAAACACCTTTTGTCATGGATTTCAGGAAGCACTTTGAAATGTGATTATATCTACTGTATCCATTGCTTGGCCATCAATGGAAAAAAAAAACATAGTTCCACTAGAGGCGTGGCTGAAAGCCGAATCCGCGAAATGCGGGGCATGTGTGACGGTCGAGGTGGGCAATGGCCCGGTGGTCCTTGAGGAGCCGGATGGCACACACGTGTGAACTTGGTGGGGTGGTGGTCCCTGTTTGTGGTGCAGGTGCTCTCTAAGGGAAAGGTGGTGACCTTCGGTGTTGGCGAGAGCGCGGAGGTGTCCAGAAGTGTCCAGATTGTGAGGCTCAAGGTCACGCCAGAGATGACGCCGTCCATTCGCCTGCTGGTCTATTACGTCAACGACAGGGAAGTGGTGGCCGACTCCTTGTGGATAGACGTCAAGGGCAATTGTGTCAACTCGCTCAAAGTATGTGCACACACATGCACGCACACACACACACACACACACACACACACACACACACAAACATTCACGTTCACCAAATATGATTCTCAAAACTATGTGTGTGTGTGTGCGTGTGCGCACGCATGTGTGTGTGTGTACTGTATGCGTGTGCAGACTCAGTTGTCCTCCAGGGGACAGAATCACAGGCCCAAGTCCCACCTCCTGCTGGATGTGTCAGCCAATCAGGATGGACTCATCGCTTTCTCTGCTGTGGATACAGCCATGTTTAACCTGCGACGCAACCACCAAGACCCCGTCAACATGGTAACACATGGGTGGGCAGGGGGGGGCCTGACGCACAGAAAGACAGACACGCACACACACACATACACACACACACACACACACACACACAGAGCTGGCAGACTGACGGCAGCACACCGCCTCCTGTCTCCCAGGTGCTGAGGCACATTGAGCGCAGTGACCAGGGTTGCGGGGGTGGCGGGGGCAGAGATGCACAGGGTGTCTTCCAGTCGGCTGGCCTCACCATGCTCACCAGCTCCATCGACCTGGTGGCCCAGAGAGGTAGGCCCGACCCGACACGCTCCACCCATGTACGCTCTGTCAACACGTGCACAGAGCCACAGCCAGGTCTCTTTGTGTGTGTGTGTGTGTGTGTGTGTGTGTGTGTGCGCACAGCTGGGGCTTGCCAAGAGGCGGTGCGTGCAAAGAGGGCCGTCGCAGCGGAGCAGGAAACAGCGACGGGTAAGGGCACTATATATCCACACATCTCTGCGGAGGAATAATCCTGGTCGTACAGGACCAGGTATATATATAAGAGAAATAGCTTAATCCTAACCCTAACCCTAACCCTAACCCTTATCATGATGTTTTACTGTATGCTTCTGCTTCTCCTCCTCCCGCCTGATTTCGTCTAGGAACTGCAGAATGCTTTGCGAATCCTTGCTAGCAATAGCCAGGATATTGTATCTAGGCAACAATATATCCATTACATGGGATAATGTAATCCCTTTGCTTGAACAGTGAATGCAATTCCCATGCACATCACAGTGTGTGGGTTTGTGGGCATGTGCATCATTGTGCAGGCGTGTATTCATAGATAGTTTGGACAGTCACAAAATAAATCACAGAACTGCCTTCCATAGATCCGATTGACAGCACCAGCTGTGTGAACAAAGACCTGTAACGACAGTGGTAGCATTCATCTTAAAGAACACTGGTGGCAGTCACAATGACAAGACTTGTGAACTTTCCCCGCTGCTCCAAACTCAAGTTGCGTTGTTTTCGAGACATCAAAGTGCCTTTCTGAATCACTTTGACATCAAGCAAGGGACAGCGAACGCCAGAGGATATGCCAATGGCAGGGCGTGTGTGTGTGCGAATGTGTGTGTGTGTGTGTGTGTGTGTGTGTGTGTGTGTGTGTGTGTGTGGGTGTGTGTGTGTGTGTGTGTGTCCATGTGTGTGTGTGGAAGTGTGGCGCTCCATCTGGGCAACGCTCAAAGTGGATGGCCGCGTCAGAGAGAGAGTTAGGCTTTGTGCCCTGTGAAACATTTAGTACTGTAAACACATGTACTGAGTCACAGGGAGGTGTGTTTGTGTGTGTGCAGTTCCCGTGGTGCGACGAAAGAGATTTCTCACTGAAGAGGAGAGAAATGAAATGGGTAAGGTCTCTTTCACCTCTCCAGACTTCTTTGTGGAAGAATACCCTGATCATACATGACCACATTATGTTCTACATTATACTCATTATTATTATTATTATGATTATGTGCATGGCAATTCCCTTCCTCGCTAGCAAAGTAAAACAAGGGTAAATTGTAATACACATGCATGAATGACAGGTTTATATCCTCTTGCTTTGATGGTTAATACAATTGAGATGCTAAGGGCCGTAGTGGTGGTGGGTACTGGGGCACATCTTGTGGGTGTTTGGCCATGTTTATGATTATGCATGTGTGTGTTGTTTGGGTGCATTCCAGTGGCTGGTCATGGACCCGAAGGCCAGTGCTGCAGGAGGGCTCTGGGCTACATTCCCAACAATATATCCTGTGAGCAGTTTGCTATCCAGTCAGTTCACAAGAAGCACCTACGCTGCAGGAAAGCCTTCCAGGACTGCTGCGAGCGCTACATTCAACTCCTCCCAGAAGAATACCAAAACGGCACAGCAAGTCAGTCGGACTCATTTGTTTGTATTTACTATTTTTTGCTGCTATACTGCTGCTTAACTATGTAGATGCCAACAAAAAGGAGTGTTGTTAGATACATTTTTTGTTGCCTCATCTTTGAGCGTCATTGTTCCTGCAGGAAGAGTCAGTAATCACGTTCCATACTTGTTTTGGGGAAAAGGTATTGCATAAAAAGCAAGACATTAGAGACCGTGAGCAGCCCATTGCTGTTAGTAGATAGTTAGTGAGATTGGCACAACGAATGCAGTGGTAGCATTCACCTTACAGAACATTTGTGGCAGTAACAAGGAAAAGATTTGGAGATGATTTGTCATTTTCTTGTTCCACTCAACAGAATCACAACCAGAGACAGCGCATCCAGATTCCACTGGTAAAGGGGCCTGGGACTGCAAATCCTTGTTTTCTTTGGTTTTAACCGTGGAAATACTGTATGTCTGACATGATCTTCAACATATTCATCAATGACATGTTGTCACTGTGACCAAAATGTGACCGTCATGTAGAGAGGGAAAGGTGCAAAACCCTTTCTTCTTCACAGTCTCCACCAGCCAGTTTGTGGACGTTGCCCGCTGCTCCAAACTCAATTTGCGTTGTTTTCGAGACGTCAAAGTGCCTTTCTGAATCACTTAGACGTCAAGCAAGGGACAGCGAATGCCAGAGGATATGCCAATGGCAGGGCGTGTGTGTGTTTGTGTGTGTGTGTGTGTGTGTGTGTGTGTGTGTGTGTGTGTGTGTGTCTGTGTTTGTGTGTGTGCAGTGGTCCTGGTGCGACGAAAAAGATTTCTCTCAGAGGAGCAGAAAAATGAAATGGGTAAGGTCTCTTTCACCTCTCCAGACTTCTTTGTGGAGGAATACCCTGATCATGCATGACCACATTATGTTCTACATTATACTCCCTGACACGGCTGCCTTCACCGATTGTCCTTGCTACAGGAAGAGACTTGTCATGATGTAATCTAGGCAAGAGCATAGCCATTGCATGTGATAATGTTTATTTGTTTGGCGACCTTGGCTGTCTTGAAAGGGGCTTGAAATAAAATGTATTGTTATTATTAAGGTAAATTGCAAAACACATGCATGCATTGTATACTAGCAATGGTTAACCTATCAATTGAAATGCTTGAAACTTGTTCTGGTGAATTTCTTACTGTATAAGCAGCAATGAAATGTTTCACCTTCTTATGACAAATGTACTCTTTGTAAGTCGCTTTTAGATAAAGAGATAAATGCATTAAATGTAATGTAAATGTAAATGACAGGGTTATATCCTCTTGCTTTGATGGTTAATGCAATTGAAATGCTAAGGTGGTGGTGGTGGGTACTGGGTACATCGGGTGGGTGTTCGGCCATGTTTATGATTGTGCATGTGTGTGTTGTTTGGGCGCATGTCTGCATTCCAGTGGCTGCTCATGGAAAAGTAGGCAAGTGCTGCAGGAGGGCTCTGGGCTACATTCCCAGCAGTGTGACCTGTGAGCAGTTTGCTATCCAGTCAATTTATAAGAAGCACCAAGACTGTAGGAAAGCCTTCCAGGACTGCTGCGAGCGCTACATTCTACTCCTCCCAGAAGAATACCAACACGACCGAGCAGGTCAGTCGGACTCATTTGTTTGTAAATACTATCTTGTGCTGCTATACTGCTACTTAACTATGTAGATGTCAACAAAAAGGAGTGTTGTTACATAAATTAGTAGTGCTCTGAGTAAGTAAGGCCAGGGCACCTATAGTAATGCAAGGGGCCCAATAGTAATACTAGGGGCCCTACAGTAATACGATGGCACCTATAGTAATACTAGGGGCCCTACAGTAATACGATGGCACCTTTAGTAATACTAGGGGACCTACAGTAATACGATGCCACCTATAGTAATACTGAGGTGGCCCTATAGTAATACTAGGGGCCCTATAGTAATACTGTAGCACCTATAGTCATACTGTGGCCCTATAGTAATACTAGGGGCCCTATAGTAATACTGTGGCACCTATAGTAATACTAGGGGCCCTATAGTAATACTGTGGCACCTATAGTAATACTAGGGGCCCTATCTCCTCCAAGAACCATCACCTTACCGTGGTGGAGGGGTTTGGGTGTCCTTATGAACCTGAGGGCTGTGTTGTCGGGAGCCTTGTGCTCCTGGTAGGGTCTCCCATGGCAAATTGGTCTCAGGCGAAGGGCCAGACAAAGAATGGTTCAAAAAAAGACTCAAATGGAAGAACAATTAAGAGGAGGGGAGACCCTGCCCGGAGGAAGCCCGGGGCCCCCATCTGGAGCCAGGCCCAGAAGGGGGGCCCGTCAGCGAGTGCCTGGTGGCCGGGTTTGCCACGGAGCCCGGCCGGGCATAGCCCGAAAAAGCAACATGGCACCCCCCCCCTCTCTATTCTGTGGGCCCACCACTCACAGGAAGAACCGTTGGGGTCGGGTGCATTGTCAGATGGGTGGCAGTGAAGGTCAGGGACCTCGATGGACCAGACCTGGGCAGCAAAGGCTGGCTCTGGGGACGTGGAACGTCACCTCTCTGTGGGGGAAAGAGCCGGAGGTGGTGCGGGAGGCGGAGCGCTACCAGTTAGATCTGGTGGGGCTCTCCTCTACGCACAGTCTCGGTTCTGGAACCGTACTCCTGGATAGGGGTTGGACGCTATTCTTCTCTGGAGTTGCCCAAGGTGCGAGGCGCCGGGCAGGTGTGGGGATACTCACAAGCCCCCGGCTGAGCGCCGCTATGTTGGAGTTTACCCCGGTGGACGAGAGGGTCGCCTCCCTACGCCTACGGGTTATGGGGGGGAAAACTCTGACTGTTGTTTGTGCGTATGCACCGAACAGCAGCTCGGAGTATTCGGCCTTCTTGGAGACCCTGAATGGAGTCCTGCAGGGGGCTCCAGTAGGGGACTCCATAGTTCTGCTGGGGGACTTCAACGCGCACGTGGGCAATGATGGAGACACCTGGAGAGGCGTGATTGGGAGGAACGGCCTCCCGGATCTAAACCCGAGTGGTCGTCTGTTATTGGACTTCTGTGCTAGTCATGGATTGTCCATAACAAACACCATGTTCGAACATAAGGTTGCTCATAAGTGTACATGGTACCAGAGTACCTTAGGTCAAAGGTCGATGATCGATTTTGTAATCGTATCATCAGATCTGAGGCCGCATGTTTCGGACACTCGGGTGAAGAGAGGGGCGGAGCTGTCAACCGATCACCATCTGGTGGTGAGTTGGGTCAGGGGGTGGGGGAAGACTCGGGACAGACCTGGTAAGCCCAAACGGGTAGTGCGGGTGAACTGGGAACGTCTGGAGGAGGCCCCTGTCCGAGAGACCTTCAACTCACACCTCCGGCGGAGCTTTTCTGGCATCCCTGTGGAGGTTGGGGACATTGAATGAGTGGTCGATGTTCAAAGCCTCCATTGCTGAAGCTGCAGTGGGAGGCTGCGGCCTCAAGGTCTTGGGTACATCAAGGGGCGGTAACCCTCGAACACCGTGGTGGACAGCGGTGGTCAGGGAAGCCGTCCGACTGAAGAAGGAGTCCTTCCGGGATATGTTATCCCGGGGGACTCCGGAGGCAGTTGCAGTGTACCGAAGTGCCCGGAGGGCGGCGGCCTCTGCTGTGGCAGAGGCAAAGCAGCGGGTGTGGGAGGAGTTCGGAGAAGCCATGGAGAAGGACTTTCGGTCGGCGCCAAAGTGCTTCTGGCGTACTGTCCGACACCTCAGGAGGGGGAAACGGGGAACCATCCAAGCTGTTTACAGCAAGGATGGAACGCTGTTGACCTCAACTGAGGAGGTAATCGGGCGGTGGAAGGAGCATTTTGAGGAACTCCTGAACCCGACTAACGCGCCCTCTTTGGTAGCGGCAGAGCTGGAAGCTGATGGGGGATCATCGTCAATTTCCCTGGTGGAAGTCACTGAGGTAGTCAAACAACTCCGCAGTGGCAAAGCCCCGGGGGTTGATGAGATCCGTCCTGAAATGTTGAAGGCTTTGGGTGTGGAGGGCCTGTCGTGGATGACACGGCTCTTCAACATCGCGTGGAGGTCGGGAACAGTGCCGAGGGAGTGGCAGACGGGGGTGGTGGTCCCCCTGTTCAAAAAGGGGGACCAGAGAGTGTGTGCCAATTACAGGGGCATCACACTTCTCAGCCTCCCTGGTAAAGTCTACTCCAAGGTGCTGGAAAGGAGGGTTCGGCCGATAGTCGAACCACAGATTGAGGAGGAACAATGCGGATTCCGTTCTGGTCGTGGAACAACGGACCAGCTCTTCACTCATGCAAGAATCCTGGAGGGGGCCTGGGAGTATGCCCATCCGGTCTACATGTGTTTTGTAGATCTGGAGAAGGCGTATGACCGGGTTCCCCGGGAGATATTGTGGGAGGTGCTACGGGAGTATGGAGTGAGGCGGGCACTTCTCAGGGCCATCCAATCTCTGTACACCCAAAGCGAGAGTTGTGTCCGGGTTCTCGACAGTAAGTCGGACTCGTTTCCGGTGGGGGTTGGCCTCCGCCCGGGCTGCGCTTTATCACCAATCCTGTTTGTGGTCTTCATGGACAGGATATCGAGGCGTAGTCGGGGGGAGGAGAGGTTGCAGGTCGGTGGGCTAGGGATCTCATCGCTGCTTTTTGCAGATGATGTGGTCCTGATGGCATCATCGGCCTGTGACCTTCAGCACTCACTGGATCGGTTCGCAGCCGAGTGTGAAGCGGTTGGAATGAGGATCAGCACCTCTAAATCTGAGGCCATGGCTCTCAGCAGGAAACCGGTGGATTGCCTACTCCGGGTAGGGAATGAGTCCTTACCCCAAGTGAAGGAGTTTAAGTACCTCGGGGTCTTATTCACGAGTGAGGGGAGGATGGAACAAGAGATGGGCCGGAGAATCGGAGCAGCGGGGGCGGTTTTGCATTCGCTCTACCGCACCGTTGTGACGAAGAGGGAGCTGAGCCAGAAGGCGAAGCTCTTGATCTTCCGGTCTATCTTTGTTCCTACTCTCACCTATGGTCATGAAGGTTTGGTCATGACCGAAAGAACGAGATTGTGGGTACAAGCGGCCGAAATGGGTTTTCTCAGGAGGGTGGCGGGCGTCTCCCTTAGAGATAGGGTGAGGAGCTCAGTCATCCGGGAGAGACTCGGAGTAGAGCCGCTGCTCCTTTGCGTGGAAAGGAGCCAGTTGAGGTGGTTCGGGCATCTGATAAGGATGCCCCCCGGGCGCCTCCCTATGGAGGTGTTCCGGGCACAACCAGCTGGGAGGAGACCACGGGGAAGACCCAGGACGAGGTGGAGAGATTATATCTTCACACTGGCCTGGGAACGCCTCGGGATCCCCCAGTCAGAGCTGGCTGATGTGGCCCGGGAAAGGGAAGTGTGGGGTTCCTTGCTCGAGCTGTTGCCCCCGCGACCCGACCCCGGATAAGCGGTAGAAGATGAATGAATGAATGATGGGGCCCTATAGTAATGCTAGGGGGCCTATAGTAATACTGTAGCACCTATAGTAATACTGTGACACCTATAGTAATACTAGGGGCCCTATAGTAATACTGTGGCCCTATAGTAATACTGTAGCACCTATAATAATACTAGGGGCCCTATAGTATCATCAGCTTCCGGTTACGGGGACGCTGGCGAGACTGACGCCGCTCCGTTGATGTTTTTGTTTGGCTTTTTTTTTAAAGTTTTATAAAGTTTTATAGTTTAATGAAAATATTCATCTGATCAATACAAAGTATTATAGAGTTTATATATCTTGCTATTATTTCCGCTATTTTTTCTCGTGAAAAACACCTTCTAAAGAAGAAAGTTGGATACTGTGCCTGTCTGGCCTTACCTACGCCGCTTCTGCCAGGTGGTTGCGTTTTGAAGAGCGCACTCTCAGTGGGAATATTGCTACACCGCTCATCTGCCTGGCTGTGTGTTGATTATGGGAGGATTTCGATACACAGCCCTTGAGCTTCGACAGTTCTCCTCCACCAATGTCAAGCCCAACAACGGGGTGCTCCATGTCTGTCGGGCAGCGGGGATCGTCCAACGGAAATGCTATGTGCACCGAGGCTCAGGTCGCTCCTTCATCATCCAGCGAGTGGCTGAGGATAGCATACCGTCGCTGAGAAAACCAACATCTTCTCGGAAATTCCTGCCAGCACACGATCTCCCAGAGTGGTCTGCTCCCGCCTCTACATCCAGCAGGAAAGCGACAGGCCAACATCTGACCATCATACAGACTGTGTCCACCCCAGTGAGTAGCTCCTCTGCTTCATCTGCAACATCTACTACATTCATCCCGGTGCCTTGGTCCCCTCGCCCTCCGACTGCCAGTTCTCGCTCGAAGCGTGGAGTGAACATCAGCCATCTCCGTCCACTGAAGCGCACTGGACCGTCGGCTAGCGGCGAGCTAACCCTCCAGATGGCCTTGTTAAACGTGCGGTCCCTGGCGAACAAAACCTTCATGCTCAACGACTTCTTCATCTCTAGGGAACTGGACTTTCTGTTTCTGTGTGAGACCTGGGTCTCTACCGGCGAAAACTTACCGTTCTCTGAACTCTGTCCACCGGACTGCAATTTCCTCAATTCCCCTCGCGCGACAGGTGGAGGCGTCGCCTCTGTTTACAAGTCACTTTTTCACTGTCGGCAGATTCCACATGGTGGCTTTGCTAGTTTTGAATTGCAACTGTTTGAAATTATTCTATCATTCCCCATTTTGTATGCAGTAGTATATCGCCCTCCTAAATTCAACAAAGACTTCATCCACGACTTTGCTGATTTTCTGTCTGGGCTTTTGGTGAAATATGATCACATATTAATATGTGGTGATTTTAATGTGCATGTCTGTTGTGAGTCGCATCCTCTGTCTCGGGACTTTCTGAACCTCCTCGACTCTTTTAGTCTTAGGCTGAATCTCAATTCTCTATCTTACCCCTTCCCCTTACCCCTTCCCCTTGGTTTTGCGCGTTCACGTGAGACCAAGGGCTGTCTCAATTCTCTTTTCGACCGAGGGGAAGGGCTAAGGGGAAGGGGTATACACCCCTTGAAACCAAGTGAGATCGGGAGCTTACTTGAAACCAAGGGGTACCCATTACAATGCGCAACCGGCAACAATCGCGGCCAGATCTCAACGAGAGTCACATAAATGTAAGTATTTTCGGCTGAAATAATTGATTTAAAATTTACGAAAGTGTTGTTTTGTGCTCTAAACAGTCCTGTACCTATATATTTGCAACCATATTCTTAATCGAAACTTTTTCGAAAATCGGTATGTGAACGTTACATTGCTGAGTGCACAAAGTTACATTTCTCTGACTAGCAATGAACTCTATGCATGTCTAGTTTACTAAACACAATTAGCAGCGAATTCCGTTTGATAACAGTGTAGACAATTAGAGACAAATCGATACGTGCTTTACATATATCGTCCTTTTTCACACAGGAACGCCGGAGGAAACCCGGCAGCTGATACGTTTTCGACACGAAAACGAGCAGAAATGTCCGAAATCAAAATACGCTAAATCAAAATACGCTTCAAAGCAAATGTGGGAGTGAGTCATGCGTTCAATGTTGTAGCCATTCATAATTGTAAATAAAGACATGTTGGTTAACAAAGACATTGTTTCTGAACATCAATGAAATTCAAAACCGTATTAACTGAAAAAGATACAAAACACCATGCAGTGTGTAGGCCTATAACAAATTGTCAATATTTTGTCGTCAATGTATGATGACGTAACCGTAACGAGTGTTGTCTCAATTCATAGGGGCATGTAGCCCTTACCCCTCTGTTTCAAGGGCCAAGGGGAAGGGGAAGGGGAAGGGCCAAGGGGAAGGGGAAGGGGTAAGATAGAGAATTGAGATTGGGCCTTAATCAAGCTGTCACCGGCCCTACACATGAAAAGGGTCACACTCTGGATCTGGTGTTATCCTATGGTGTTTGTGTCAAGTTAAGTGAAATCTGTGCCATGTCTTTCTCTGATCATTCCCCAATTCTGTTCACTGTGTCAGTCCCACACTCAGGCAGTACTCCTAGTAGCTCAAAACGGGTCTCGCGCATGCTGAACTCCTTGTCTGCTGGGCAATTTTCAGCCGCTTTTAATGACTCCCCCTTGTGTAGGCCGTCACTGGGCTTTAGAGCTGACCATTCTGCTGCTCCTCTCCATGTTCCCATCAGCCTGCACTGGCATTCTGGATTCTATCGCCCCTCTCAAGCCCAAACGCTCAAAAACTCAGCCTACACCGTGGCTCAATGACGAAACGCGTGACCTCAGACGCGCATGTAGACAGGCCGAGCGCAAATGGCAAAAGGACCGCCTCCATGTGTCCCTCCAAATCCTCCGTAGCTGCTTGGCGGATTACCAACGATGCGTCAAAACCGCTAAATCACAGTACTTCTCCACCCTGGTCTCTAGCAACAGTCACAAACCCCAGATTCTTTTCAATACACTAAATTCTCTTATTAATCCCCGTAATGTATCCCCTGTTGTGCCTTCACCTGCCCTCTGTGATAGCTTTCTAAAATTCTTCATCGACAAGATTGCAGCACTGAGGCCTTCTGATACCTCTCCCACTCCACTCCCCGCTCCCCCCCCCCTCCCCTCTACCGGCTGTCCTCGAGCAGTTTGAGCCCTCTTCCCTGTTCTCCCTCTCTGCTGCAGTCAGACATCTGCAGCCCTCCAACTGCCCCTCTGACTGTTTACCGTCCCGCCTCATCAAGGATGCCTCCGTTTTTAATACAGTGGCCCCCTTCCTCCTACTGTTGGTCAACACCATCCTGTCCTCTGGTTGCGTCCCGGCTGCCTTCAAGCATGCTGTGGTGCAACCATTCCTAAAAAAGCCCAATCTCGACCCCTCTATTCTGTCTAATTTCAGGCCTATTTCCTAACTGCCCTTTTTGTCTAAAGTCCTTGAGCGTGAAGTTTATGTCCAGCTGAAATCCTTCCTAACTACCAACTCCATCTTTGAGAAATTCCAGTCTGGCTTCAGAACAGCCCACAGCACAGAGACTGCTCTCCTGAGAGTACTGAATGACCTGCTCCTATCTGCTGACTCAGGTTGCCCTGTGATCCTCGTGCTCTTAGACCTTACAGCCACCTTTGACACAGTGGATCACAGGATCCTGTTGTCTCGGCTCGAACACCGTATAGGCATCAAAGGCTCAGCCCTGAAACTCCTTCAGTCCTATCTGGCCGACAGGACATTCTCTGTCCAGCTCGGAGACTATGTCTCTTCTGCTGCCCCCCTCACGTGCGGGGTCCCTCAAGGCTCTATACTGGGTCCCATCCTGTTCTTGTTGTACAGTCTACCCTTAGGGGAAATCCTGCGCAGCCACTTCATCTCCTTCCACTGCTTTGCCGATGACGTTCAGCTATATCTCCCCCTAAAGGCTGATGGTCAGGCTGCGCTACAATCATTGCTTGACTGTCTGGCTGACATCAAGGCATGGATGAGTGCAAATTTCCTCAACTTAAATGAACAGAAGACAGAGATAATTGTCTTTGGCAAAACTCCTCCAGCTTTTTCCACCATTGCCCTGGGCCCTCTTGCCTCCAAAATCAAGCCTTCGGTCAGAAATCTGGGCGGTATCTTTGACAGTGCCTTCAAATTTGAACAGCAGGTTAGTGCTGTAGTCAGGAAAAGCTTTTTCCACCTAAGAACCCTAGCAAAGACCAAAGCCTACCTGCCCCGTAGTGCTCTAGAGAGAGTTATCCATGCCTTTATTTCATCACAACTGGACTACTGCAATGCCCATACTGGCATGGACAAATCCCAGATCCGCCGCCTGCAGTTGGTTCAGAACTCTGCCGCCCGACTTCTCACCTGTACTAAAAAACGTGATCATATCACCCGGTTCTCGCATCACTTCACTGGCTCCCCATCCGCTACCGCATCGATTTCAAACTCTTACTTACTGTATTCAAATCTCTCCATGGTTTGCCCCCCCCTTACCTGTCTGACCTCCTCCACCACCACATCCCCTCTAGAGCACTACGGTCAGCTGACCAACTATTGCTGGAAGTGCCCAGGTCCAGGCTCAAAACCAAAGGGGACAGAGCCTTTGCCATAGCGGCCCCCAGTCTATGGAACCGCCTCCCTCTCCACATCCGGGCAGCCCAGTCTATATATAGTTTTAAATCCCAACTAAAGACACACCTCTTCTCACTGGCGTTCGGTTAGGGTCCCCCCTTTATTTTCTATTTATTTATTATTTATTTTTTTTATTCTTCTGTCTTTTTATCTTTTTATCTGTGTCTTGTTCCATGATTTTGTTTTTATTTTATGCATTTTTACTGTGAAGCACTTTGGTGCAGCTCAGCCGTCTGTAAATTGTGCTATAGAAATAAACTTTGACTTGACTTGATAGTAATACTGTGGCACCTATAGTAATACTAGGAGCCCTATAGTAATACTGTGGCCCTATAGTAATGCTAGGGGGCCTATAGTAATACTGTAGCACCTATAGTAATACTAGGGGCCCTATAGTAATACTGTGGCACCTATTTGATTTGATTTGATTTGATATAATTGGAATAAAGACATATCCAGGGATAGAAAAACATGACAAAGTGCAAGCACTTATTTCCATCATGGTCCCTGATGTTACAAGACAAGACATATATCCACATAAAACAAAACATTAAACATCATAAAAATAGACTATAAGAGACAAATATAAAACTAGGGTTAATGCTCCGTGGAGCATTGGGCGGGACCTCGCCGGCACGCAACTCGCCGGCACGTGGATGGCGTCGTGACAGGTCGTTGGTCACGTGGATGATGTTGTGACAGGTTCTTGTTCACGTGGATGGTGTCGTGACAGGTCGTTGGTCACGTGGATGATGTTGTGACAGGTTCTTGTTCACGTGGACGGCGTCGTGACAGGTCGTTGGTCACGTGGATGATGTCGTGACAGGTTCTTGTTCACGTGGATGGTGTCGTGACAGGTCGTTGGTCACGTGGATGATGTCGTGACAGGTTCTTGTTCACGTGGATGGTGTCGTGACAGGTCGTTGGTCACGTGGATGATGTCGTGACAGGTTCTTGTTCACGTGGATGGCGTCGTGACAGGTCGTTGGTCACGTGGATGATGTTGTGACAGGTTCTTGTTCACGTGGATGGTGTCGTGACAGGTTCTTGTTCACGTGGATGGTGTCGTGACAGGTTCTCGTTTGCACATGGATGGCGTCGTGACAGGTTCTCGTGTGGCTCTCCACGCACTGTGCGGTATGACCGACTTTGACGGCAAGCCCTGGCCACGCCCTTTGAGGTAGAGTCGCAAAAACTGTACTGACCAATTTTGAAGCAGAACAGACATATCCCCTTGAAGGAGTTCGTTCACAAACATGGGCAAAAAAGATGACATAATTGATTATGGCCGACTTTGATGGCACGCCATGGCCACGCCCTTCGAGGTAGAGTAGCAAATAGCACAACTTTTGTTAAGCACCATCTGTTGAATGTACTCAAAAAAATTGAAGCCCAAGCGACAAATCCCCTGGGAGGAGTTTGTTCAAATAGGACGCAAAAATCGCAAAATGACAAAATTTTAAATGAAAATATCTGACTTCCGGAGGGTTTTTGGGTATGGGTCCACTAGGCTTTTTTGTAGGTCTTGGCCTGTTTAACATCCATAGCGAGTTTCATACATATCGGTGAAACTCGGTGTCGTGGCAAAGACAAAAAAATTGAATATGGCCGAATTTGATGGCATGCCGTGGCCACGCCCTTTGACATAGAGTCCCAAATAGCACAATTTTCTTAAGTTCCATGTAGTGAACCTACACAAACGATTTGAAGCCCAAGCGACAAATCCCCTGGGAGGAGTTTGTTCAAATAGGACGCAAAAATCACAAAATTTCACAATTTTGAATGCAAATATCTGACTTCCAGTGGGTTACGGGGTATGGGTCCAAGCAGACCCGTCGCCAGACCTTAGTCTTAAGGGGGGCATATCAACTTCATGAGAGGGCACCATTATTTCAGCCATATATAGTTTATTCGCGCAGCTCTGATACACGTAACCATCACGTTAAACATAACCAACAGCAAATATGACCAGCTATATAGCCTATATAGCATCATTCCTCGTAATTTGAAGTATAACACTGAAGCAATATCCACAAAACACTTGACTATGCAACATAGATGTAACACCAGAACGTCTCTCAAACTGAAAAAGCACCACAGCGGGTGCATTTTAAAACAGTCAACAGAGGGATATGCATTTCCATTACACACGCACGTGCGCGCACACATACACATACAGACAACCACGCACTTTGATCCTACTTTTAGTGGAGGCAGTGCTGTCCTCTCATTAGTCCATCCTGTGTCAGTACAGCGGGAGGCGGCGTTACTCCGATCTGAACCTCCTCATCAATGAATCCTTTCACTGGGACTTGAACCTGTGAGTGAGGTCCTTTTCAAAAGCGAGCTGAATCAGCTGGGTCTTGCGTCTGTGCAGCATACTGCGCCGATGCTCCGAGAACACGTTTTTGAGCGTGGAAAATGAGTTTTCACATACTGCTGTGGAAGCTCCTAAAGTTAGAGCAAGGGTGAATGCTGTGACAACAGTTGGCATAGCCTGGAGAGCACAGTTGAATGTGCGAAGGATGTTGGCTACTGTCCATTTTCCATCTTCGGGGGGGACCGGGGTGTCGGCCATTTTCTTCGCCAAGAACTCACGGGCCACAGCATATTCAGATTCAACCACATCAGCTCCAGCTAATTCCAGTAGAGGGGTTACCTTTGATGGGTCCAGGAAATTATTCTCAGCCTCTGGATCCAGAGCAGCCAGTGCACCAATGAGCTCGCTACTGCGCTCTCCAAAACGCACATCCATCTCTCCTTGCACAGCATCGATAACACTGTAAAAAAATAACCTCTTGAACTCAGTCTTTCGTCTATGTCACTCTGTGCTTGCCCAATTGTTTCTTCAACTGCAAATTCACGGAGGTTCTTGTTAACTGTGCGTCTTCTCTTGCTTGGACCGGGGCTGGTCACTGGCACAGCCTTGCTGGCCGTGGCTGGAGGAGCGCAGAGATCCCATAGCGCAGAAAATTCATTTTCTGTGCGCAGTGTCTTCACACAGTCAGAAGCGCTGTTCACAAGTGTCACTGCAGTGAACAAGTCCATATCTTCGGCTTGTAGTAGTTTGTTTGGCGGCTCGAAAAGTGACAACAGTTTCATGACAAGGTGCGCAATGAACAGAAAACTGTGCTGCGTAATGGCACGAAGCAGCCCCGTTGCCTCGACGCACACCTCCGCTCCAAGGCCTTGTGTGTTCTCTACCTCGGTCAGTAATGTGAATATGTCCTGAAAACTCTTCACCACAACTTTGACCGTGGCCAAGTGGCCAGTCCATTTCTGGTCCAAGAGGCGTTTCAGGGTCTCGCCTTTGTACAGCATAGCGACGGTTGGCTTCCTGATGAAGTTGTACAGCATGTTGCATACTCCAAAAAAATCCTCCACAGCTGCTTCGCTGGACATAGCATGAATCACAACCAGATGAAGCAGTGAATATATGGTATGTTGCGATCTAGCTTGTTTTGGAGCAATTTCTGCACACCACCATGCCTGCCAGACATGAGTGATGCGCCATCATAAACCTGGCTCAGGATTTTGTCTGTGCTGAGTCCGGCGCTGGTGAGCTCATCAATGATCACACCTTTCAGAGTCTCTGCATCACCTTTCTCAGACGTGGCCATCACCAAGAGGCGCTCACACACACCACAGTTTTCGTCAACAAAACGCACCACTATGGAGATATTTTCTTGGCCTAAAGGATCCCGTGTGCCATCCACTTTAATTGAATACCAGCCATCTCCGACTTGTCTCACTATTTCCTGTCACAAGTTTGCTCATCATTTCGATTATTTCGTTTTGTATCTGTGGGCTGGTATAGCGTGCATTTTGTGGGATTGTTTTTGTAATCCTCGTCAGTTCTGCGTCTTTGCGCATGGAGTACTCGAAAAGAGACAAGAACAGCCCCATGGAGCTATTGTCATCTTGCACACTGGCAAAACCAGCATTATCTCCACGTAACGGCAGTTGATTGACCACTAAAAACTCGATCATATCAATTATGGCTGACATATAGTATCTGTTGCGAGCCAGTTGCTCTGAATTTAACAGAGTGGAAATCTCTTTTCCTGTCTCTGCGTTTTTCTGAATCCCTCCACATTGCTTCACAGGCTAAATGCTCCTTTGAAGCCGCATGCTTATTTAAGCCCTTGCCTATTTCAATGGCATGTTTCCAGTCATTAAATCCCTTTATGGAGAAGGTCACGTCTGATGATGATCTGAATTTTCTGCAGGCATAACAAAATGCTGCGTCCTTTCCTACGGAGTACTCAAGCCAGTCCCTGTTCAAATACCAGCTGGAGGAAAATTATCGTTTTTTTGAGCCAAACATTTTGACAGGGTATTTTTTCAAGACAACCTGTTTGGGGTTGTCTGTGCCGAGGTCACTCACAGATGCAACAGGCAGCTGTGGCCCCAATACTGCCCCAGTCGCGGGTGCAGTTGACCTGCTGCTGGTAGCCTCCGCTCTGTGGCTGCTGCCGGGGTCGGAATCTGTGGAGCTGCTAGCAACGGGCTCTGGCTCAGACTGTTGTCCTTCTCCGTTGGCAACATCAGGAGGCGTTGGTTGATGTGTAGAGGTGACCGTGGCCCACCTGGGTTTTGTTCATCAGGAATCGAATCTCGTCCATTTTGGGTAGAATACTCCTAGCATTTAAGTGCAAAAAATGCAAGCCTTTTGCTTTGAGTACATCAAACTTATCACGCATGCAAGGATTATTCACTCCAATTTCGCCGTCCGCTCTGAGAGTTGCGTTCTCCGCTTCCTTGAAGCCGCTTTTGGTGCACAGGGATGTTTCCACACCACTGTCAGGATCCCGGATCCTATAGTAATACAAGGGGCCCTAAGTAATACTAGGGGCCCTATAGTAATATTAGGGGCCCTATAGTAATCCTAGGGCACTAGTATTACTACTGCTGTGGGTGTAATGTGTCAATTTAAATGAACAATGTGAACAATTCCCATGCTCCCCCCCCCCAACATCCTAATTATTATATGTATAATAATACTTATATACTTATATACTTAATGCTTATATACTTAATAATAATACTTAATAGTGTTACTACATTAATTAGAACAAATTGGTAATTCATTATATACATGTGTGTGTGTGTGTGTAGCCATGGGCGCTGACTTTGACTCAGCACCTTCCTTGATCAGGAGCTACTTCCCAGAGAGTTGGCTGTGGGAGGTCCAGCCCTTCAGGTGAGGACAGGCCTGTTCTTATGCTCCTTCTTGTGTCTAGTAGTAGTAGACATTTAAAATGATCTATTAAAACCTAAAAAAAAAGAAAAGTAAAAATGATTATTTGCAATATATAATCATAGTACCGGTAGTTGTTTTGAGTGGTAGCAGTTGACCTGGTTGTAGTAACAGAAGAGGTAGTCAAAGTACTAGTAGTAGTAGTAGTAGTAGTAGTACTACTAGTAGTAGTAGTAGTAGTAGTAGTAGTAGTAGTAGTAGTAGTTGTAGTAGTAATAGTAGTAGAAGTCATAGTGGTGGTGGTAGAATAGTGGTCGATGAGACTGGACCATAAAAAACACGTTACTAAATATTCTGTATGAATTTGTATGTTCTAAAACTTCAACACTCCTGCTAGCTTCTTGTACATAATTAGAAGAAGAAGAAGAAGAAGAAGAAGAAGAAGAAGAATTACTCTTTTGATCCCGTGAGGGAAATTTAATCAGGTGCCATCTGAGGGCAGCGATTCCCTGATTGGTCAGCATGAGCCAGGAGCCAATGCAACAACAAAAAAAAGACAGCTATTAAATGTTCCCTGCAGCACCTTTGATCTCATTGTTAATAATTGAAGGCGCATGTGTCTATGTTCAGAGAAAGACGACTGTCACTCAACAGAACCCTGCCAGACTCTCTCACCACCTGGGACATCTCTGCTGTTGGAATGTTCCAGAACGGTCAGTATGCTCTCCTCCAGCCCTCCTGACTGCCTTCCTCGTCGTCTCCTTCTCCCCAGGCCTGTTAAACCCCTGACCTCACACAAGGATTTTCAGGGGAACAACGGCCCGGTTGTGCATCTGGGCTGCTGTTTTGTCACGTGTTGTACCATTGTACAGTTGAAGGGTTTGCATCTGGACTGGTCACGTGTCGTGTGGCACTCAAATGATTGTGCGATGTTTTGTATGATTTTTGTCATGTATAAAAGCCCTGGTGGTTGGCCTGTGTGTGTGTGTGTGTGTGTGTGTGTGTGTGTGTGGTAGGTATCTGTGTTGAAGATCACCTGCTGGTGCCAGTCAGGCTCCCAGTCAGTCTCAACATCCCTCTGCCCTACCAACTGGTCCGAGGGGAACAGCTGAACCTGCTGGGCTCCGTTTATAACGAGAACAATCGTCCCATCGAGGTGACAGCAGACTGCCAACAACCACCACTACAATACACAGCAACATACCACAACCACCACTACAATACACAGCAACATACCACAACCACCACTACAATACACAGCAACATACCACAACCACCGCCACAATACAAAGCAACATACCACAACCACCACTACAATACACAGCAACATACCACAACCACCACTACAATACACAGCAACATACCACAACCACCACTACAATACACAGCAACATACCACAACCACCACTACAATACACAGCAACATACCACAACCACCACTACAATACACAGCAACATACCACAACCACCACTACAATACACAGCAACATACCACAACCACCACTACAATACACAGCAACATACCACAACCACCGCCACAATACACAGCAACATACCACAACCACCACTACAATACACAGCAACATACCACAACCACCACTACAATACACAGCAACATACCACAACCACCACTACAATACACAGCAACATACCACAACCACCACTACAATACACAGCAACATACCACAACCACCACTACAATACACAGCAACATACCACAACCACCACTACAATACACAGCAACATACCACAACCACCACTACAATACACAGCAACATACCACAACCACCACTACAATACACAGCAACATACCACAACCACCACTACAATACACAGCAACATACCACAACCACCACTACAATACACAGCAACATACCACAACCACCACTACAATACACAGCAACATACCACAACCACCACTACAATACACAGCAACATACCACAACCACCACTACAATACACAGCAACATACCACAACCACCACTACAATACACAGCAACATACCACAACCACCACTACAATACACAGCAACATACCACAACCACCACTACAATACACAGCAACATACCACAACCATCCCCTACAATACACAGCAACATACCACAACCACCACTACAATACACAGCAACATACTACAACCACCACTACAATACACAGCAACATACCACAACCACCACTACAATACACAGCAAAATACCACAACCACCACTACAATACACAGCAACATACCACAACCACCACTACAATACACAGCAACATACCACAACCACCACTACAATACACAGCAACATACCACAACCACCACTACAATACACAGCAACATACCACAACCACCACTACAATACACAGCAACATACCACAACCACCACTACAATACACAGCAACATACCACAACCACCACTACAATACACAGCAACATACCACAACCACCACTACAATACACAGCAACATACCACAACCACCACTACAATACACAGCAACATACCACAACCACCACTACAATACACAGCAACATACCACAACCACCACTACAATACACAGCAACATACCACAACCACCACTACAATACACAGCAACATACCACAACCACCACTACAATACACAGCAACATACCACAACCACCACTACAATACACAGCAACATACCACAACCACCACTACAATACACAGCAACATACCACAACCACCACTACAATACACAGCAACATACCACAACCACCACTACAATACACAGCAACATACCACAACCACCACTACAATACACAGCAACATACCACAACCACCACTACAATACACAGCAACATACTATGAACTAGAAGTATAAGGGGTCAACCAGAGGTACAAGAGGTGAACAAGAAGTATAAGAGGCAAACCAGATGTATAAGGGGGTACCAGAAGTATAAGAGGTAGACCAGAAGAATTATGGGTGGGCCTGAATAATGCAACCCTGGAGCACAGATGTCAACTGTTTGTTCTGAACCCTTCCCCAGTATTGTGTAACTCTGACGGTCGGCCCAGAGTTCTGCCTGCTCCACTCCAAATCCGTGAAGGACAGTAACCTGCTGTCCACAGCTTGCAAGTGGGAAATGCTCCCTGCTTCTGGGCTAGGGAGAGGAGGCCCCTTCACCCTACTGGGCCTGCTGCCCGGGGAACACACCCTGACATTCACCCTGATGACCCGGAATGGAGCCATAGACATCGTGAAGAAGAAGCTCCGTGTGGTGGTAAAACAGACAGACAGACAGACAGACAGACAGACAGACGGACAGATGGACAGATGGCTGATGGATGGATAGATAGATGGATGTTAAAAAAAAATGTCATTGTTTTAACAGCCTGAGGGGGTTAAACAGGAGTTCTTCTCTGGAGGAATTCTGGACCCTAACCGTCTTTATGGTAGGCTCACACTCACAGAGACCTCCAGAACCATTTGTGTCAATGGAAAGCAAAAAGACATATAGATATTTAGAACCATGTGTTTCTGTGGGAACAACACAGGCTCGGTGAAGACAAGAGTGGTATTTCCTAATGGCCCCCTCCCCTACCTGGTTCCAGACTCCTCTGTTGAGCGGGTCATCTCCATCAACGGTAGGCTCAATGGCTCTGTCTGTTCCTTTAAAGCTGCCGTAGGTGGGATTTCTAGAGTTGTAAACTATGCACCATTGGGAAGATTTAAAAAAATAAACAACCACAGAAAAACTCCCCTCTCTACTCCCTTTCCTGTGTGTGTGTGTGGGGGGGGGGGGGGGATTCTCTGAACCAATTATGGAAGAGATGCCCTGATTGGTCACAAATGAGCAGGGAGATGGTCTCATTGAGAGCCAGGCGCAGTCAACCTGAGGCACATATTCCCACAGAGCATTTACCACCCCTGATAACTGACAGACGGCTACGGCATTTAGAAGAAATCACTCTCAAATCACGCTCTTGAATCTTAACAGCACGTTTAAGGGCATCTGCTCTAGTCATGTATGGTGCGGACGCACACAACACAGTGGCCATGTCCCTGTTGTCCAGGTGAGATCCTGGGTGAGATGGTGTCCGTGATACTGGAACCAAAAGGATTGGAACAGCTCATCCGCCGGCCCATCGGATCCGCAGACGCCGGGCTGGACGGGCTCCTCCCCCTTATCCATGTCTACAAGTACCTGGAGCAGAACGAGTGCTGGAACATTCTCGGGGACAACATCCCGGAGAACCGCTTCAAACTAAGGAAGAGCATCAAAGAGGGTAAGCCCTATGCTGTCTGTGTATCTGTTGTCACTTTTCTACTTTGTGGCTCTTAGTGGGTTTTATATATATGTAAACATACGTGCATGTATATACAGTATATATATATATCCATCGATCCACAGGTGTGGTCAGTGTGTCGTCCTACAGGGTCAAGGAACAGCCGTCCTCCTACAGCATCTGGAGGAAGGGAATGCCCAGCACACGGTCAGATCTTGCTCCACAATAATATAACCAATGATCATCCTCCATCACGCACCACTGAACCACCGTCTCTTGACACGCACGGCGCCGCAACCATCCCAAGCATCGCGGTGTTCAGACGCCTTCGACAACCCGCTTCGCGTCGGTCGACTCCGATCGTCCCTTATTCTCCGCCTACCTGTCCGTCTGGGCGTTTGCCTGTGTGTCCTTCTTGAGTGTCTGAATGTCTGTCTTCCACAGGTTGACCGCCAAGGTGGTCAGGACATTGGCTCTGCTGAAGGACGTGGTCAATGTGGACTACGTGTCTCTGGGAACGTCGGTGAACTGGCTTATCGCCCATTGCCAGAACCAAGACGGTTCCTTTAAAGAACCGGCCGCCGATACCAAGAAAGTGGTGTGTGGCAGCCTCTTTATCCACGCGATACAGTTTCTTGGTCTGTCCCTGGAACGTATGGGGGGTTTTAGAGACAGAGAGGGAAGGAGACGGATCTTTCCCTGTCTAATCAGGGGACGTTTTGACAAAGGGGGATCTGAGCATCAAGAAAAATGCCTCAGAAACGTCTCCGTGCCGGACAAAGTGTAGAAGAGGCGATGTAGCAGCACGTAGCCTTGGCTTTTCAAACAGCTGCATGGATAAGGTGTGACTAATGTATTGGTAGCAGCTACCTAATCATATTCTTCCTTGCTAGTATCAATAGTGATCTCAATATAGATGTCTGCAATTGCTAAAGTTTGTAGTCCACATCAAATATGTCAATGTCACAGCCAACATATGCTTGTAAACATGGAAAAGTTAGGTTGTTCTGTTGAGCATTGGTTTATTTGGCTATTAGCAAGCAGACATCATTGTTAAGTCATTACTACCCAGCAACCTCCAGAATACATCCAGCGCAGACCTGTTTGTTTCTGGGTGCTGTACCGTTCATGTCAACAGATGGGTTTTACAGTCTACATACAATATTGCGTAATGCATATAATTTATGTATATGAAGAGAGGACAAATTAGCAGGAAGTGGCAATGCACCAATGGCGTGGGAAAATCCCAACTCCACCGCCACTTGCCTGCCATCCAGGGTTGGATGGGAGAGTTGGATCATCAGGTGATGAGTAAGGTGCAGACTAGAGGTGGTCAGGTGATGAGTAAGGTGCAGACTAGACTAGAGGTGGTCAGGTGATGAGTAAGGTGCAGACTAGACTAGAGGTGGTCAGGTGATGAGTAAGGTGCAGACTAGACTAGAGGTGGTCAGGTGATGAGTAAGGTGCAGACTAGAGGTGGTCAGGTGATGAGTAAGGTGCAGACTAGAGGTGGTCAGGTGATGAGTAAGGTGCAGACTAGAGGTGGTCAGGCGATGAGTAAAGTGCAGACTAGAGGTGGTCAGATGATGAGTAAGGTGCAGACTAGACTAGAGGTGGTCAGGTGATGAGTAAGGTGCAGACTAGAGGTAGTCAGGTGATGAGTAAGTTCCAGACTAGACTAGAGGTAGTCAGGTGATGAGTAAGTTCCAGACTAGACTAGAGGTAGTCAGGTGATGAGTAAGTTCCAGACTAGACTAGAGGTAGTCAGGTGATGAGTAAGTTCCAGACTAGACTAGAGGTAGTCAGGTGATGAGTAAGTTCCAGACTAGACTAGAGGTGGTCAGGTGATGAGTAAGGCGCAGACTAGAGGTGGTCAGGTGATGAGTAAGGTGCAGACTAGACTAGAGGTGGTCAGGTGATGAGTAAGGTGCAGACTAGAGGTAGTCAGGTGATGAGTAAGTTCCAGACTAGACTAGAGGTGGTCAGGTGATGAGTAAGGCGCAGACTAGAGGTGGTCAGGTGATGAGTAAGTTCCAGACTAGACTAGAGGTGGTCAGGTGATGAATAAGGTGCAGATTAGAGGTTGTCAGATGATGAGTAAGGTAAGTTGTAGGGTAGGAAATATTTTGTAGCACGGGCCGCGCTGAAAGATCACTTTACAATAGTGCCTTAAGTGAAGTGAACCAGGGTTTGTACAGGGAGTGGAAAACAGGTGAGGATGACCAGCACCAGTCTGCGGATACTGTGTGATTTAATTCTTCTTCTGCATCATTTGCATATTAGTTTTTCTGTATCCGGTAATTTTGTTTTTGTTTAGTCTGTTTTTGCTCTTTGTAAAGCACATTGTAAAAATAATTTTGTTTCTGTAAAAATAATTTTGTTTTTGTTTAGTCTGTTTTTGCTCTTTGTAAAGCACATTATAAAAAATCAATTTTTTTAGAAAAGAAATGTGTCCCTTGACATTTTTGTCAGTGATCGCTGTTATGTTATGACGTTGCTGTTGTTATGACAGATGGTATGGAAATGTGCGCACCACAGGCCCGTATCGACAGTGATCCTTCAGGCGCTGCCTCGGGGGTGCACTGACACCTGTGCTCTGGTTGCAGACCGCAGACCCTGGAGACCAAGCCGTCTACATGACATCCCTTGTGCTGATTAGCTTGAAGAGGGCCACAGCACTAAACGTCCCTGCTTTACGGCTACAAGTGGGACCCCCCCCCCCCCCCCCGACACACACACACACACATACACACACACACACACACACACACACTCACACACACACACACACACACACACAAAGCTAATTATTATTATCTTCCTTTTGATTATGTTCTAGTCCCAGCGGGTCGCTATGGAACGGGCAGTACGATACATTTCCGAGCATGCCATGCGTGTGAAGAGTGTATATGTGCGTGCAGTGGCAACGTATGCGCTGACATATTTTGATCCCGACCTCGACATGGCATCACAGCTGTTTCTCAGCCTGGAGAGGCTGGCCCAACAGAAAGGTTGTGTGTGTGTGTGGTGTGTGTGGGAGGGTCTGTGACCTGACCGGGTATGAACATGTTTGCTTGTGTGTGCTATGACAGTTAATTTACCCTTTAATTAACCCTTTTGTGTGTGTGTGCGTGTGTGTCTGTTTGTATCTGTGTGTGTGTGTGTGTGTGTGAATATATGTGTGTGTGTGTGTGTGTGTGTGTGTGTGTGTGTGTGTGTGTGTGTGTGTGTGTGTGTGTGTGTGTGTGTGTGTGAATGTGTGTGTGTGTGTGTGTGTGTGTGTGTGTGTGTGTGTGTGTGTATGTGTGTGTGTGAATGTGTGTGTGTGTGTGGGTGGGTGGGTGTTTGTCTGTGTGTGTGTGTGTGTGTGTGTGTGTGTGAATGTACATATACAGGGAATCCCGTGGAACAGAGATATTGGAAGGGATCCAATGGTGCTGACTGGCAGAAGCCTGACAAATCAAGTGGCTTGACGGTGGAGACCACGGCATATGTCCTGCTGACCGCTGTGCTCAAGGTACTGCCCCTCCAAGTGACCGCGTCTCAAGAACAGAAACGTCCCCCCAAATCGATCTACACTAACCATGGTCTGATCTTCACTTAAAGGGGAGGTTATCCTACGCCAACCCCATCCTCACCTGGCTGACCCGGGACCAGAACTACGGAGGAGGCTTCTATTCCACAGAGGTACACAAAGCGGAGGGGTCCTTTCCCTGTGTTTTGCTTCTCCGTTCACCAGCGTCTGTCTTGCCTGTGTGTCCCTGTCTGCATTTCCAACTGTCTAACCGTGCGTCTCTGTATTTAGATGACTATTGAGTCTCTATGGGTCTTTCTCTGACTATTTACTTTTGAATCTGTTGGTCTGCCTGTTTTTTTTCGTCCCCTTGTCCTCGCTCTACGTGTCGATGTCTTTGCCATCGTTGTTTGCCTGGTGTTTCCTGTCTGACTCACTGCCCTGTCTGTCTGTCTCTCTGGGGTCCCTAGGACACGGTGCTAACCCTGGAAGCGATAAACGAGTACACTAAGAAATCAGAGAGGGCCGAGATCAACCAGGATATCACTGTCCAATATAGAGATGCCTCAGGGAAGAGAATTCAAACTGATGTCAGGCTCAGGGAGAACATACCTGTGGCCCCGCCCATACAGGTCAGTGACACATCGCTGCTCCTCCTAAAGTGACTGATTAACAATGACAGACCTGCCCAACCCATCACAGCCACCATGTTGGGCTCCTGACTGAATTTCATGTAATTATCGGGGGCCAAAATGGCTGACGTAAACTAATCAGAACGAGTCCGGTGAAGAAGCTCAGCAGTCCACGTGAAAGTTCCCTCCAAAAGTCACGATGGTTGAGCTGCTGGGACGCCGCAGGCTAACCGCTGTCATGTCCTCCCAAGGTGCAAAACTTCGGTGACATCACGGTCTCAACAGGCTATGGGAGCGGTGTGTCTCACGTCAAGGTACGTCACTCGGTCTTATTTACTCGGCCAGTCAGTCACTCACTCGCTCCCTTAGTTCCTCATTCACTCCCTCCCTCGGTCATTCAGTCAGTTACTCCCTCCCTCACCCCTTCACTCACTCACTTATTCACATTGTGTTTCAGCTAAAAACTGTATATTACCAGACCACGGTAACCTCTCAGAACTGTAACTTTGACTTCAATATAGAAATAGCCAGAAAAAGTGAGTACTCGTCCATCTCTGCATGGGCTCTGTCCCCCTCTGCTAACATGAAATTGCTCTTTATTGTAAGCCGTAATGTTAATGTTATTGCTATTGTAACATGTTATAATCTTATTATTTCTCTCGCAGGGCCCAACTCCTTCGAATATTCCCTGACAACCTGTGTCAAGTAAGACCTTCCAACACCCAAACTGGACAATGCCTTTCCAAATTTACACACTCAGCCATCGTGAGACCATCAGCCAAGTCCCAAATACTGGCCTGTTTATACTTCGACAGCCATTAGCACGTCTGCAAAGAAATATGCGGGTCTGTGTCAAGTAAATGCTCACCAGTAGAGTAGGACATCCTCTGACAAAGCGTTAGGCCACCGAGAGGAATAGACAAAGGCCAGCAATCGCACACATTCAATACACATTGACCACACAGCCATAGATGGTGGAAATGTGTATCTGTATGCCGTACTTTCTGAGAAATAATGCAGAAAAAAACCTGGTGATCTAAGTGAAAATTATAATGGCCTACAGTTGATATAGTTATTATAGTTGACGTAGTTGTTATAGTTGATAAAGTTGACGTAGATTAAACATCATGAATTCCCAGTGGTTAAACACAAGTGAATTCCCAGTGAACAATAGAAAGATCAGCAAGGGACTGGTGTGGTCTGACTGTTATCAACATACTGTATTTAACACATTGATTAACCACATTATGTGTGCGGCAGAAGACGCAAAATGCTCAATTTTAGTGGTAAAAAAGACTCTGTTTTGTGTAAAAGACTTGAGTTTTACAATTTAATTTTACAGTGTAATCCAATACAAAGGTGCAAAATTGCAGCGTTGTCAAACGTCGCGTTTCACGTCGATGTAGTTCAACGTGCGTCTACATTGAGGTGCAGCTCTGACCCCCGTTGGCCTCCCGTAGGTACAGGCCCAGTGACGAGCAGCTGGAGTCTGGTCTGACCGTGCTGCAGATTCAGCTTCCAACGGGAGTGCAAGCAACCCTCACTGACCTGAAACCGGTACACACACACACACACACACACACACACGGGCGCACACAGACACGCATGCACACAGACACGCACGTGTACACACACGCACTCTGGCACCGTTAAACAGGTATTCCAGTAAGTCAATGCTGAGTTGTTTATTTGTTTCTTCTTGTGCTTAGTTTATGGAAGGAGATATTCCTGCCGTCAGGGACGCCAGGCTCGAAGGAAACATGGTCATCATCGAAACAGATGCTGTAAGTCCATATCATTTCCCTCTCTGTATGTAAAAGTGTCTCGGGTCTAGTGACCATGATGAAATGGCCCCACCTAGGGTTTCTCTCTCTCTGCATCCAACAAACTGCCGAAAACCGACTTGATGGAAAGTTTACGCAGGAAAAGCGGGGAGGGTTGCAGGAAAGGCAGTTCAAAGGAAGGCCTAAAAGGCTTGGACTTGATCATTCCTGTTAGAGAACGTGTCAAATCAGCATCAGTAGACTTTGGCCAACATCCTGCGGTCGGGTGTGGTTGTTTTTTGGGGCAGTCTGCAAGCACCTGTAATAACTGCAGTACGCAAGGTAGAGCTCACTTTATGTCTTCTTGTGGTTGCTAGGTGCTGATATCCCGCTCGTGGTTGATGTGTTCCAGTGTGGTTGGTGTGTTCTGATGTTCTGGTTGTCATTGCTAGGTACCGTCTGACATCTTCCGCTGTATGGGGTTCCGAGTCCACTCAGAGTTCGACGTGATAGCAGCTGCAAAGTCCGTCTTCATAGTCTTCGAGAAATATGTTAAAGGTAAAAACCTCTTATGGATTTTTTGGATTTTTTTTACAGTAATTTTTGCCTTCTGGCAACCAGACACATCTGCAAGCTCATGTTGCTTTCGCATTTGCTCTGGCATTTCCAGCAGACCTGGCCCTTGTTGGGCCAATCACAACCGTTGATCTAATATAGGGCGGGTTTAATATGATGACCGTACAGAGGAGCGCCCAATGGGAGCACCCTTGAGGCGTTTTCAACAACAACCAAGATGGCCGCCACTGATGTGTCACATGTGGCTCTGATTGGTTGTCAATCTACTCAATTGCATCCAGAGGCCTTTAGGTCTGCGCCCGTTGATAACGCCCCTTGGAAAAGAAAAATGAACTGAGAGGTTCTAGACTAATATAATTATTAGTTTAACTTGTTATTATTATTAACTTGTATAGGAAATGTGAAATGTGATGGGGTACCAAATCAAAGCTGGTTATGAAGAGGGGGTTATTTTATTATTTTATCATGGTGCATATTGCGATATTGAATATATCATATTGCATATTGAAAGAAAAAGGATTCCTCTCTCTCCATGCTCCATGCAGTCAATAGCAACATCCATTTAGGCCCCCACTGTGTCCCAGTGTAGTGTTGGCAGTGTTTCATGTCCTGCTCTGTGTGTCTTGCCTCCTCTCACAGGAAGTGTGTGTAGAGAACAATTTTCGTTCAGTGAAGAGGATTTACAGCGACTCTGCATGTCTGATACGTGTCAGTGCATGACAGGTACTGTCATACTCCTGCTTTGGTTCACCTCTCATTGGTCCACAGTGTCTCTCCCTCATATGAATGGAGTGGAGGATCAAGTGCATGAACAAAGAAAGTCTGAAATGTTTGTTTAACAATGTGTGTGTGTGTGTGTGTGTGTGTGTGTGTGTGTGTGTGTGTGTGTGTGTGTGTGTGTGTGTCTGTGTGTGTGTGTGTGTGTGTGTGTGTCTGTGTGTGTTTGTGTGTTTGTGATGCTAGCTGCTTGTGCAACATACAGAGGAAATGACACGACCCTTTCAAAAGCAGAACGCATCAGTGAGACCTGCAATGATAACATCAAATATGGTAAGAGAGACAGACAGAGAGACATGTAGACACACAGACAGACACACAAACCCATTTTCTAATAGACTGTTTCGTTCTCCAGCTTTCAAGGTAAAGATTGAGTCCGGAGTGGCTGAAGGGGACTTTATGACCTACGTGGCCAAAGTAGTCCAGGTCCTGAAACGAACAGACCAGGGTGAGATTTACTGTCCAGTTATTCTGTGCCAGCAAGACTTCTGCTCACCAACTAAAGACCAGTGTGTGCGTGTGCATGCACGTGTGTGTGTGTGTGTGTGTGTGTGCGTGCGCGTGCGTGCGCGTGCGTGCATGCGTTGGTGCACGTGCGTCTGTGTGTGTGTGTGTGTGTAGCGTTTGAAAGTGTGAGGCCAGGCGTTGAGGTGGAGCTGGTGAAGAAGGCCACCTGCATCTCAGCAGAGGTTCATAACGGTGGCCTCTACCTAGTGCAGGGCGCACGAGGCTCCCAGATCCTGTCCCACGACACCACCAGGTCAGTCTCACAGGCTTGTGAGCTACATGATTAAGACAGGGTTTTTTTTTTTTTAAATATGTTCATAAAGGTGCCAGAGCGCATTTATAAAAGAAATTGCCCCGATTTTCCCCAAATGCCAGAACCGCCTTTTGGTAACCTGTATTTGTCGTGATGTCATGGTCTTATTTTACAAAGGGATTATTGTTGTGTTAATTATCAGTGTGATAATAACCGTGAAGACGTGAAGGCTCCGTGGGGCCAAATTGGCATCGCACAAACTGAATGTATGCCCCCGCAGTTTCGTCTTGTAGTCCTATTGGCTGCCCTGGTCTGTTTGTGAAACGCTCGCAATGCACTTCTCTGGAAAGGCAGTTCTTTGGTCCATCTAAAGGGATACGCCCAGGTATCTGCAAATTACATCTGCCTTTCTTAAAGTAGTGTCAGACCAGTTGGTACATTACAAATTTGTCATTGTGCGCCCAGAAGGGCAGTTTGCCGGGTTAGCGGTTGCTTAGTGTTAGCCGCTTCCCATTGACTTGCGTGGTGGCGGCAGCCTAGCTCGTGTTCGTGTGAGAGTGACACGCCGTTAATGAACTCTCCTTAGATTTCCAATGTGTTCCGAGATAGCCGCTTAATCCAAACGAGTGCCGGCAGCAAAAACAACAAGACTGTAGTTTGTCTACAAACACACATAATGGCCTCTTTGCGTAGCATCTCTGTGGATCTCTGTGGATCTCTGTGGATCTCTGTGGGTCTCTGCCTACACCGCTGGATGCAGGAGCAGGATCATTTGGCCTTTATGTGATTTACGTGGCCTTCATGTGGCGTGTTTGTTGTTTTCCAGGTACCGTTTTCCTCTGGACTCGGAAGCGGTTCTGGAACTGTTGCCGAGTTGTAGTGCCCCTAGCTGTGTGAGCGCTGAGATCGTTCAATATGAAGAGGACCTCCAAGTTTTGGGCTGTTAAGCCAAGCCATCAAAAGCAGGTTCATTGAAGTTCCTTACTGCAGGTAGCAGCCGTTCACATGTGAACACAAACACAGTACACAAGAACAACTCTATCCAAACTCCAAACTACCAAACTCTGTCACTCAGTCATATGCACACAAATATAATACTCAATAAAGTTGATCAAAAAACATATTTGTGCATCTGTGTTACATTTACATTTAGGGCATTTAGCAGACGCTTTTGTCCAAAGTGACTTGGAATAAGTACTAAGACCATTTGTCAGTAGAAGGTGAAACATTTCATTGCTGTTAATACAGTGAGCAAGTCACCAGAACGAGTTTTACACATTGCTAGGTTAACCATTGCTAGTATACAAATTCTCTGGCCTATGATGTCAAGTGCTAAGATACAAAGAGTAATTATAAAGTGCTAAGACGTACAACATACAAACAAGTGCATGAGGGGAGTGACTCCGCAGTCCTGACATTGGCTGGGAGCTCGCTATTCAACAAACTTAAACCTCAGAATTTCCCTTCAGGGATAAAAAGATTATTATTAAAATATTGATTCAAATAAGCCAAAGAGAACAAGATAAATAAATAACCAGCTACAATTGCTTCCAACATAATAGGTCATGGCCTAACTAAAGCACACAAACCAAATATGCTGTGTCTCCACATATACAGTATCATATCGAGTGCATGAATAGTGACCACTCTTTCTAACTCTTTTTAACCTTGAGTCCCTGATGACTGTCCAACACGTCGTTGACGTGAAGAGCAACAAAAAAGACCGGACGATTGCTCTCCATCTCGTAGCTTCACTTATTCTGACTCTCACATCCAATCTCATCAACTTGAACCTAAAATAAATAATAATAATATATATATTTTTTTTTTGTAAGAGCTTTTACAGAAGCTCAAAGACACATTACAGTTTTAAAATCATAAAATAGAGCAAGTCAAAATAGTTAAAAACATAGATACTATAAAACAGTGAGCATAATAAAACACATTATTATATAGCTAATTTAAAAAGGTGAGTCTTGAGCATGGTCTTGAAGGTTGGGAGGTGTGTGCAGATATGGATGGGTTTGGGGAGTGAGTTCCAGAGGGAGGGGGCAGCGATGGCGAAGGCTTGGTCTCCCCAGGTTTCGGTGCTTGGTCCGTGCGGGTGGAGAAAGGATGTTCCCTTCGGATGAGCGGAGGTCGCTGGAGGGGGTGTGGTGGTGGAGCAGGTCTGTGAGGTGGGGGGGGGGGGGGGGGGGGGGGGGCAGGTTATTGAGTGCTTTGTGTGTGAGAAGGAGGATTTTGAACTGTATGCGGTGAGTGATGGGCAGCCAGTGCAGGTCACGGAGGACAGGGGTGATGTGGTCTCTGGAGCGGGTGCGGGTGAGTTCTGGATGTATTGAAGTTTATTGAGGAGTTTGGAAGGTGAACCTGGTCTGACACCTTAGGGTGGGTGGGGTGAGGCTGGCCGGTCGAGTGCTGGGCTGGGATAGTGGGCCCGGTTAGACGATGCCGTGGTGTGATCACACGTCAGGTCACGCGTTTACGGTCTCTGTGTCAGGATCTTGAACAAAATATGTGCTGGTGAGACGGGTTGGTATGGAGGAGTCACTGGGGGGGGGGGGGGGGAGACAGGTTACCCAGGTGTCTTGTACCAACACGTACCCAAGTTTCAAGTTTTCAAGTTTATTGTCACATACTAGATAACAATGTACATCATTAACAGCAGTTAAATTCTTGTCGCTCTGGTGAACTCAACTTTGCATAATAACATATAATAAAAAAAAATAAAATAAAAAGTAAAAGAATAAACAATAAAAGAATAAGGTCAAATCAAATTAGTGGCAGAATAGTCAAATAAGTAGCAGAATAAAGGGTGAGGTAGATAGGGTATGGGATATGGTGGATATGAATAGTAAATAATGGACAGCCGATAAACAATAAGTATGAGAGCAGAGGGAGATGCAGTGTGTGTGTGCTGGGGGGGTGGGGTGGGCGGGGGGTGAGGGTGAGGGTGAGAGTGGGGGTCCAATCATGTATGTGTGTATGGTTCATCCCCCAGGTCTCTAAGTCGATAGATTACCCTCTTCTTCTCTCACCTCTGTGAGAGCCAGTATGTGATTCATTCATACTGGCTCTACTGGTGTGTATATACTGGCTATACTGGTGTGTATATACTGGCTATAATGGTGTACTACTGGCTCTCACTATGAAAAGCTTGGGTGTCTTCAAAAGTGCATTATATAAATTCAATGCATTATTATCAACATTCACAGATCACATTATTTGATGGTCTGGCAGATATTACGATAGCGTAGGATTTAATGGAGTTCAAACCAGTGAGGTGAGCACAGAGCCGTGGCCTCTGAATACCAGAATCAGTCTTCCCCTCCCGTTCCTCTAACAGGCCACTGTCTCTTTAAGAAACACGAGCCTTCCCTGGGGGGGTCCTTCCCCTTTCCTCCCGGGTGTGACCGTTTCACAACAACTTCATGCAACAGCTGTTGGCCACACAGCCTGTCACTCATGAGATATGAGCTCTCATTGGCTGGAGGGGAAGCTTCCTGTGTTCATTCAAAGAAAGAGGGAGGGGATTTGGAGGCAGTGAACAAGGAGGGAGAAACAGAGTGAACAGGGCATTAATATAAAGACAAAGTGAATCAAACAACTGTGGAACTAATGCAGTCATCTCTAGTTGAACTGTAAAGCTGAGAGCGGAAGAGA
>JAXIVH010000015.1:10432569-10447569 GCA_036785325.1 Urophycis tenuis
GCACTTTGAATCTGTGGACTACCCTTCAGCTGAGAACGTCCATGTGTTGCTAGCCTGAACCAAGATCCTTCTATGGATATGAAAATCATGATAAAGATAAGAGTAAGTAATCTTTGGAATGAAAATGTTCACTACAGGACTGCCCAGAACCGCTCCAATATATCCACCTGACGGCATTTCAGGATGCCTTATTCACTATTCACTATTCTCACATGATTGTTCACACACTTGACTTGTGTACGTAAACCCAGCCACATTTAACCATGCTCCTGTACGCCACATATGCATGCACTTATTTTGTTTTTTTATGTAAACCAACATTTCGCACAAAGTTTTTTTTAATTTTTTTTACTTCAAATAAAACACTTTGTAAGTGCTCTGTGTGTGTGTGTGTGGTGATTTCCCTAACGAAAAAGTCTGGATCTGCACTAACTTTCATCAAAACACTCCCAGCCGCAAAATACAGTTTTACTTTAATTGAACTTCAGTTAGAAATCAGTTCAACTCTAATGTGTGCCGATTCATGACAACGTGGCAATGTCAAAGGGGAAGTTGTGACATCCGACCAGGGTGGGCTTCTGTCACCTTTCTGTCGCCATGGGGACCAGGGTGAGCCTCAGTCACCTTTCTGTCGCCATGGTGACCATTTCCAGGCCACGCAGCACGGAAGCACAGGCACAGCTACTGTCTACCAGCTGCAGGAGTGACTGAAGACAGACAGCGTTTCATGAGATCACATGCTCGCTCTACAACAAGAACACAAACGTCTGCATTGTTTACAAGCAGAGTGGCGCAGCGGAAGCGTGCTGGGCCCATAACCCAGAGGTCGATGGATCGAAACCATCCTCTCCTAGTATCACATATTATAAAACCAGTTGCCTAATCTTTAAGGCACTGGCCTCCTAAGCCAGTTATTGTGGGTTCGAGTCCCGTCTGGGGTGTTTACAAGCAGAGTGGCGCAGCGGAAGCGTGCTGGACCCATAACCCAGAGGCCAGGCCGATGGATCGAAACCATCCTCTATCACATATTATAAAATCAAGTGCATAGATTGTAACACTGTACGGTGTCACTTTGCAGTAGCCTGTGTGCGTGCATGTGCGTGTGTGTGACCGAACACTGCCCTTCCCACCTGGACACTGCCGTGTGAACAGTGGTTTAGTAGAGTCAAACAGCAGACACTTCAGGAACACGGCCGCACGCCGATGGTCTGTCCTGGGGAGGGGAAATTAAAGAAGAACCTTCGATGGACCAAAAGATGCCCCATGAACAACACCGTTTGTGTGTGTTGTTCATGTATGTATGTAAACACACGCTTGAGCCAAGGTACACACACACATTTGGCCACACACGCCCCAGTGGCCTAATGGATAAGGCACTGGCCTCCTAAGCCAGGGATTGTGGGTTCGAGTCCCGTCTGGGGTGTTTTCCAGCAGAGTGGCGCAGCGGAAGCGTGCTGGGCCCATAACCCAGAGGTCGATGGATTGAAACCATCCTCTGCTAGTATCACATATTATAAAACCAGTTGCCTAATCTTCAAGGCACTGGCCTCCTATGCCTGGGATTGTGCGTTCGAGCCCCGTCTGGGATGTTTACAAGCAGAGCCGCGCAGCGGAAGCATGCTGGGCCCATAACCCAGAGGCCGATGGATCGAAACCATCCTCTGCTAGTATCACATATTATAAAACACATATTATAAAACCAGTTGCCTAATCTTTAAGGCACTGGCCTCCTAAGCCAGGGATTGTGGGTTCGAGCCCCGTCTGTGGTGTTCACGAGCAGAGTGGCGCAGCGGAAGCGTGCTGGGCCCATAACCCAGAGGCCGATGGATCGAAACCATCCTCTGCTAGTATCACATATTATAAAACCAGTTGCCTAATCTTTAAGGCACTGGCCTCCTAAGTCAGGGATTGTCGGTTCAAATCCCGTCTGGGGTGGTTACAAGCAGAGTGGCGCAGCGGAAGCGTGCTGGGCCCATAACCCATAACCCAGAGGTCGATGGATCGAAACCACCCTCTGCTAGTATCACATATTATAAAACCAGTCGCCTAATCTTTAAGGCACTGGCCTCCTAAACCAGGGATTGTCTGTTCGAGTCCCATCCGGGGTGTTTACAAGCAGAGTGGCGCAGCGGAAGCGTGCTGGGCCCATAACCCAGAGGCCGATGGATCGAAACCATCCTCTGCTAGTTTAGATATTATAAAACCAAGTGCATAGATTGTAACGCTGTACGGTGTCACTTTACAGTAGCTTGTGTGTGCGTGCATGCGTGTGTGACCGAACACTGTCCGTCCCACCTGGACACTGCCGTGTGAACAGTGGTTTAGTAGAGTCAAACAGCAGACACTTCAGGAACACGGCCGCACGCCGGTGGTCTGTCCTGGGGAGGGGAAATTAAAGAAGAACCTTCGATGGACCAAATGATGCCCCATGAACAACACCGTTTGTGTGTGTTGTTCATGTATGTATGTAAACACACGCTTGAGCCAAGGTACACACACACATTTGGCCACACACGCCCCAGTGGCCTAATGGATAAGGCACTGGCCTCCTAAGCCAGGGATTGTGGGTTCGAGTCCCGTCTGGGGGTGTTTTCAAGCAGAGTGGCGCAGCGGAAGCGTGCTGGGCCCATAACCCAGAGGTCGATGGATCGAAACCATCCTCTGCCAGTATCACATATTATAAAACCAGTTGCCTAATCTTCAAGGCACTGGCCTCCTATGCCTGGGATTGTGCGTTCGAGCCCCGTCTGGGATGTTTACAAGCAGAGCCGCGCAGCGGAAGCATGCTGGGCCCATAACCCAGAGGCCAATGGATCGAAACCGTCCTCTGCTTGTATCACATATTATAAAGCCAAGTGCATAGATTGTAACGCTGTACGGTGTCACTTTACAGTAGCCTGTGAGTGTGCGTGCATGCGTGTGTGTGTGTGACCGAACACTGCCCGTCCCACCTGGACACTGCTGTGTGAACATTGGTTTAGTAGAGTCAAACAGCAGACACTTCAGGAACACGGCCGCACGCCGATGGTCTGTCCTGGGGAAAGGAAATTAAAGAAGAACCTTCGATGGACCAAAAGATGCCCCATGAACAACACCATTGTGTGTTTGTGTGTCTGTGTATGCATATACATACATGTGCATGTATGTATGTAAACACACGCTTGAGCCAAGGTACACACACATATTTGGCAACAAACGCCCCAGTGGCCTAATGGATAAGGCAGACACTGCCCGTCCCACCTGGACACTGCTGTATGAACAGTGGTTTAGTAGAGTCAAACAGCAGACATTTCAGGAACACGGCCGCACGCCGATGGTCTGTCCTGGGGAGGGGAAATTAAAGAAGAACCTTCGATGGACCAAAAGATGCCCCATGAACAACACCATTGTGTGTTTGTGTGTCTGTGTATGCATATACATACATGTGCATGTATGTATGTAAACACACGCTTGAGCCAAGGTACACACACATATTTGGTAAAAGCCCCAGTGGCCTAATGGATAAGGCACTGGCCTCCTAAGCCTGGGATTGTGGGTTCGAGTCCCGTCTGGGGTGTTTTCAAGCAGAGTGGCGCAGCGGAAGCGTGCTGGGCCCATAACCCAGAGGTCGATGGATCGAAATCATCCTCTGCTACTATCACATATTATAAAAGCAGTTGCCTAATCTTTAAGGCACTGGCCTCCTAAGCCTGGGATTGTGGCTTCGAGTCCCGTTTGGGGTGTTTACAAGCAGAGTGGCGCAGCGGAAGCGTGCTGGGCCCATAACCCAGAGGTCGATGGATCGAAACCATCCTCTGCTAGTATCACATATTATAAAACACATATTATAAAACCAGTTGCCTAATCTTTAAGGCACTGGCCTCTTAAACCAGGGAATGTGGGTTCGAGCCCCGTCTGGGGTGTTTACAAGCAGAGTGGCGCAGCGGAAGCGTGCTGGGCCCATAATCCAGAGGTCGTTTGATTGAAACCATCCTCTGTTAGTATCACATATTATGAAACCAGTTGCCTAACCTTTAAGGCACTGGCCTCCTAAGCCTTGCATTGTGGGTTCGAGCCCCGCCCGGGGTGTTTACGAGCAGAATGGCGCAGCGGAAGCGTGCTGGGCCCAAAACTCAGAGGCCGCTGGATTGAAACCATCCTCTGCTAGTATCACATATTATAAAACACATATTATAAAACAAGTTGCCTAATCTTTAAGGCAATGGCCTCCTTAGCCTGGGATTGTGGGTTCGAGCCCCGTCTGGGGTGTTAACGAGCAGATTGGTGCAGCGAAAGTGTGCTGGGCCCATAATCCAGAGGTCGATGGATCGAAACCATCCTCTGCTAGTATCACATTTTACGAAACCAGTCGCCTAATCTTTAAGGCACTGGCCTCCTAAGCCTGGGATTGTGGGTTCGAGCCCCGTCTGGAATGTTTACGAGCAAAGTGGCGCAGCTGAAGCGTGCTGGGCCCATAACCCAGAGGTCTATGGATTGAAACCATCCTCTGCTAGAATCACATATTATAAAACCAGTTGCCTAATCTTTAAGGCACTGGCCTCCTAAACCAGTGATTGTGGGTTCAAGTCCCGTCTGGGGTGTTTACAAGCAGAGTGGCGCAGCGGAAGCGTGCTGGGCCCATAACCCAGAGGTCGATGGATCGAAACCATCCTCTGCTAATATCACATATTATAAAACACATATCATAAAACCAGTTGCCTAATCTTTAAGGCACTGGCCTCCTAAGCCAGGGAATGTGGGTTGGAGTCCCTTCTGGGGTGTTTACAATCACAGTGGCGCAGCCCAAGCGTGCTGGGCCCATAACCCAGAGGCCAATGGATCGAAACCGTCCTCTGCTTGTATCACATATTATAAAACCAAGTGCATAGATTGTAACGCTGTACGGTGTCACTTTACAGTAGCCTGTGTGTGTGCGTGCATGCGTGTGTGTGTGTGACCGAACACTGCCCGTCCCACCTGGACACTGCTGTATGAACAGTGGTTTAGTAGAATCAAACAGCAGACACTTCAGGAACACGGCCGAACGCCGATGGTCTGTCCTGGGGAGGGGAAATTAAAGAAGAACCTTCGATGGACCAAAAGATGCCCCATGAACAACACCATTGTGTGTTTGTGTGTCTGTGTATGCATATACATACATGTGCATGTATGTATGTAAACACACGCTTGAGCCAAGGTACACACACATATTTGGCCACAAACGCCCCAGTGGCCTAATGGATAAGGCACTGGCCTCCTAAGCCAGGGATTGTGGGTCGAGTCCCGTCTGGGGTGTTTTCAAGCAGAGTGGCGCAGCGGAAGCGTGCTGGGCCCATAACCCAGAGGTCGATGGATCGAAACCATCCTCTGCTAGTATCACATATCATAAAACCAGTTGCCTAATCTTTAAGGCACTGGCCTCCTAAGCCTGGGATTGTGGGTTCGAGTCCCGTCTGGGGTGTTTACAAGCAGAGTGGCGCAGCGGAAGCGTGCTGGGCCCATAACCCAGAGGTCGATGGATCGAAACCATCCTCTGCTAGTATCACAGATTATAAAACCAGTTGCCTAATCTTTAAAGCACTGGCCTCCTATGCCTGGGATTGTGCGTTCGAGCCCCGTCTGGGATGTTTACAAGCAGAGCCGCGCAGCGGAAGCGTGCTGGGCCCATAACCCACAGGCCGATGGATCGAAACCATCCTCTGCTAGTATCACATATTATAAAACACATATTATAAAACCAGTTGCCTAATCTTTAAGGCACTGGCCTCCTAAGCCAGGGATTGTGGGTTCGAGCCCCGTCTGGAATGTTTACGAGCAAAGTGGCGCAGCTGAAGCGTGCTGGGCCCATAACCCAGAGGTCTATGGATTGAAACCATCCTCTGCTAGTATCACATATTATAAAACCAGTTGCCTAATCTTCAAGGCACTGGCCTCTTAAACCAGGGAATGTGGATTCGAGCCCCGTCTCGGGTGTTTACAAGCAGAGTGGCGCAGCGGAAGAGTGCTGGGCCCATGAATCCAGAGGTCGATGGATCGAAACCATCCTCTGTTAGTATCACATATTATGAAACCAGTTGCCTAATCTTTTAGGCACTGGCCTCCTAAGCCAGGGATTGTGGGTTTGAGTCCCGTCTGGGTTGTTTACCAGCAGAGTGGTGCAGCGAAAGCGTGCTGGGCCCATAATCCAGAGGTCGATGGATCGAAACCATTCTCTGCTAGTATCACATTTTACGAAACCAGTCGCCTAATCTTTGAGGCACTGGCCTCCTAAGCCTGGGATTGTGGGTTCGAGCCCCGTCTGGAATGTTTAAGATAAGATAAGATAAGATATTCCTTTATTAATCCCCCTTAGGAGAAATTCACAGTGACCAGCAGTACAGGGGATAGATGTGCAGTAAGAGCCTGGCTAAGTCAATACACAATAAACAATAAACAATAAATTAGATTAAATACGAGCTCTTAAGTCAGGTCGGTGACGAGTGAGAACCTGTATGCATACTAGTGTCCTTGATAGCTGTTTATGGTGCAAAATGCAAAGTAGATAGATAGTGCAAATATGCAGAAAGTGCAAGGTGCAAGATGTGCAAATTTATACAGGTATTCCAGGTACAACATATGAATAGACCTGGAATAACAACGGCTAGGACACAGTCCACGGTGTGTGGTGTGGTGTATGTGAATGTGAGTTCAGTCCATTCCATTTGTCTTTTGTCTGGTGGTGTTGGAGCTTCCTGAGCCTGATGGTTGGTGGGATGAGGGAGCGCCCAAGCACTTGAGGCACTTGGCTGAGTGAGCATGTGGCTGAACGTGTTCCTGAGTTGCTTCAGTTGCTTCAGTTCGGCATAGTGAGGCTGAGAGGGTAGTTCCGGGTCTCCAGCAGCTTTCCCCTCGTCCTCCTCACTGTCGCCGCCTCCACACAGTCCGGCTTCATCCCCACTGCAGAGCTCGCCGTCCTCCCCGGCTTGTACAGCTTCCTGGCACCACCGCTCCCAATGCTTCCTCCCCAGCACACGGCAGTGAAGAAGGTGACACTGGCCACCGCAGGCTGGTAGACCATCCGTAGCAGCCTGATGCATGCAATGAAAGATGACAGATGGACAGTGGTGGTTATCAATGAGATGAACAGACATAGATGAAAATGGCTAGAAAACAGTCTGGGGTGTGTGGTGTGGTATACAAATCCATTATCTGGTGGTGCTGGCGCTTCCGAGACGTTGGGAGCGGCTGGTTGAGGTATTGTAGAGCCTGATAGCCGATGGGATGAAAGAGCCCCCCAAGCGCTTTGAAGCACGTGGCTGAGTGAGCCTATGGCTGAATGTGCTCCTGAGTTGCCTCAGCTCGGCGTAGAGAGGGTGAGAGGGGTTGTCCAGGATCGCCTGCAGCTTTCCCCTCATCCTCCTCTCTGTCACCGCCTCCACACTGTCCAGCTTCATCCCCACCACGGAGCTCGCCCTTCTCACCAGCTTGTTCAGCAGTTTACGAGCAAAGTGGCGCAGCGGAAGCATGCTGGGCCCATAACCCAGAGGCCGATGGATCGAAACCATCCTCTGCTAGTATCACATATCATAAAACACATATTATAAAACCAGTTGCCTAATCTTTAAGGCACTGGCCTCCTAAGCCAGGGATTGTGGGTTCGAGTCCCCTCTGGGTTGTTTAAAAGCAGAGTGGCGCAGCGGAAGCGTGCTGGGCCCATAACCCAGAGGTCGATGGATCGAAACCATCCTCTGCTAGTATCACATATTATAAAACCAGTTGCCTAATCTTTAAGGCACTGGCCTCCTAAGCATGGTATTGTGGGTTTGAGCCCCGTCTGGGGTGTTTACGAGCAGAGTGGCGCAGCAGAAGCGTGCTGGGCCCATAACCCAGAGGCCGATGGATCGAAACCATCCTCTGCTAGTATAGATATTATAAAACCAAGTGCATAGATTGTAACGCTGTACGGTGTCACTTTACAGTAGCCTGTGTGTGTGTGACCGAACAATGCCCGTCCCACCTGGACACTGCTGTGTGAACAGTGGTTTAGTAGAGTCAAGCAGCAGACACTTCAGGAACACGGCCGCACGCCGATGGTCTGTCCTGGGGAGGGGAAATTAAAGAAGAACCTTCGATGGACCAAAAGATGCCCCATGAACAACACCGTTTGTGTTTGTGTGTATGCATATACATACATGTGCATGTATGTATGTAAACACACGCTTGAGCCAAGGTACACACACACATTTGGCCACACACGCCCCAGTGGCCTAATGGATAAGGCACTGGCCTCCTAAGCCAGGGATTGTGGGTTCGAGTCCCGTCTGGGGTGTTTTCAAGCAGAGTGGCGCAGCGGAAGCGTGCTGGGCCCATAACCCAGAGGTCGATGGATCGAAACCATCCTCTGCTAGTATCACATATTATAAAACCAGTTGCCTAATCTTTAAGGCACTGGCCTCCTAAGCATGGTATTGTGGGTTCGAGCCCCGTCTGGGGTGTTTACGAGCAGAGTTGCGCAGCAGAATTGGCTGGGCCCATAACCCAGAGGCCGATGGATCGAAACCATCCTCTGCTAGTATCACATATTATAAGACACATATTATAAAACCAGTTGCCTAATCTTTAAGGCACTGGCCTCCTAAGCCAGCGATTGTGGGTTCGAGTCCCCTCTGGGTTGTTTAAAAGCAGAGTGGCGCAGCGGAAGCGTGCTGGGCCCATAACCCAGAGGTCGATGGATCGAAACCATCCTCTGCTAGTATCACATATTATAAAACCAGTTGCCTAATCTTTAAGGCACTGGCCTCCTAAGCATGGTATTGTGGGTTTGAGCCCCGTCTGGGGTGTTTACGAGCAGAGTGGCGCAGCAGAAGCGTGCTGGGCCCATAACCCAGAGGCCGATGGATCGAAACCATCCTCTGCTAGTATAGATATTATAAAACCAAGTGCATAGATTGTAACGCTGTACGGTGTCACTTTACAGTAGCCTGTGTGTGTGTGACCGAACAATGCCCGTCCCACCTGGACACTGCTGTGTGAACAGTGGTTTAGTAGAGTCAAGCAGCAGACACTTCAGGAACACGGCCGCACGCCGATGGTCTGTCCTGGGGAGGGGAAATTAAAGAAGAACCTTCGATGGACCAAAAGATGCCCCATGAACAACACCGTTTGTGTTTGTGTGTATGCATATACATACATGTGCATGTATGTATGTAAACACACGCTTGAGGCAAGGTACACACACACATTTGGCCACACACGCCCCAGTGGCCTAATGGATAAGGCACTGGCCTCCTAAGCCAGGGATTGTGGGTTCGAGTCCCGTCTGGGGTGTTTTCAAGCAGAGTGGCGCAGCGGAAGCGTGCTGGGCCCATAACCCAGAGGTCGATGGATCGAAACCATCCTCTGCTAGTATCACATATTATAAAACACATATTATAAAACCAGTTGCCTAATCTTTAAGGCACTGACCTCCTAAGCCAGGGATTGTGGGTTCGAGTCCCCTCTGGGTTGTTTAAAAGCAGAGTGGCGCAGCGGAAGCGTGCTGGGCCCATAACCCAGAGGTCGATGGATCGAAACCATCCTCTGCTAGTATCACATTTTACGAAACCAGTCGCCTAATCTTTAAGGCACTGGCCTCCTAAGCCTGGGATTGTGGGTTCGAGCCCCGTCTGGAATGTTTACGAGCAAAGTGGCGCAGCTGAAGCGTGCTGGGCCCATAACCCAGAGGTCTATGGATTGAAACCATCCTCTGCTAGAATCACATATTATAAAACCAGTTGCCTAATCTTTAAGGCACTGGCCTCCTAAACCAGTGATTGTGGGTTCAAGTCCCGTCTGGGGTGTTTACAAGCAGAGTGGCGCAGCGGAAGCGTGCTGGGCCCATAACCCAGAGGTCGATGGATCGAAACCATCCTCTGCTAATATCACATATTATAAAACACATATCATAAAACCAGTTGCCTAATCTTTAAGGCACTGGCCTCCTAAGCCAGGGAATGTGGGTTCGAGTCCCTTCTGGGGTGTTTACAATCACAGTGGCGCAGCCCAAGCGTGCTGGGCCCATAACCCAGAGGCCAATGGATCGAAACCGTCCTCTGCTTGTATCACATATTATAAAACCAAGTGCATAGATTGTAACGCTGTACGGTGTCACTTTACAGTAGCCTGTGTGTGTGCATGCGTGTGTGTGTGTGACCGAACACTGCCCGTCCCACCTGGACACTGCTGTATGAACAGTGGTTTAGTAGAATCAAACAGCAGACACTTCAGGAACACGGCCGAACGCCGATGGTCTGTCCTGGGGAGGGGAAATTAAAGAAGAACCTTCGATGGACCAAAAGATGCCCCATGAACAACACCATTGTGTGTTTGTGTGTCTGTGTATGCATATACATACATGTGCATGTATGTATGTAAACACACGCTTGAGCCAAGGTACACACACATATTTGGCCACAAACGCCCCAGTGGCCTAATGGATAAGGCACTGGCCTCCTAAGCCAGGGATTGTGGGTCGAGTCCCGTCTGGGGTGTTTTCAAGCAGAGTGGCGCAGCGGAAGCGTGCTGGGCCCATAACCCAGAGGTCGATGGATCGAAACCATCCTCTGCTAGTATCACATATCATAAAACCAGTTGCCTAATCTTTAAGGCACTGGCCTCCTAAGCCTGGGATTGTGGGTTCGAGTCCCGTCTGGGGTGTTTACAAGCAGAGTGGCGCAGCGGAAGCGTGCTGGGCCCATAACCCAGAGGTCGATGGATCGAAACCATCCTCTGCTAGTATCACAGATTATAAAACCAGTTGCCTAATCTTTAAAGCACTGGCCTCCTATGCCTGGGATTGTGCGTTCGAGCCCCGTCTGGGATGTTTACAAGCAGAGCCGCGCAGCGGAAGCGTGCTGGGCCCATAACCCACAGGCCGATGGATCGAAACCATCCTCTGCTAGTATCACATATTATAAAACACATATTATAAAACCAGTTGCCTAATCTTTAAGGCACTGGCCTCCTAAGCCAGGGATTGTGGGTTCGAGCCCCGTCTGGAATGTTTACGAGCAAAGTGGCGCAGCTGAAGCGTGCTGGGCCCATAACCCAGAGGTCTATGGATTGAAACCATCCTCTGCTAGTATCACATATTATAAAACCAGTTGCCTAATCTTCAAGGCACTGGCCTCTTAAACCAGGGAATGTGGATTCGAGCCCCGTCTCGGGTGTTTACAAGCAGAGTGGCGCAGCGGAAGAGTGCTGGGCCCATGAATCCAGAGGTCGATGGATCGAAACCATCCTCTGTTAGTATCACATATTATGAAACCAGTTGCCTAATCTTTTAGGCACTGGCCTCCTAAGCCAGGGATTGTGGGTTTGAGTCCCGTCTGGGTTGTTTACCAGCAGAGTGGTGCAGCGAAAGCGTGCTGGGCCCATAATCCAGAGGTCGATGGATCGAAACCATTCTCTGCTAGTATCACATTTTACGAAACCAGTCGCCTAATCTTTGAGGCACTGGCCTCCTAAGCCTGGGATTGTGGGTTCGAGCCCCGTCTGGAATGTTTAAGATAAGATAAGATAAGATATTCCTTTATTAATCCCCCTTAGGAGAAATTCACAGTGACCAGCAGTACAGGGGATAGATGTGCAGTAAGAGCCTGGCTAAGTCAATACACAATAAACAATAAACAATAAATTAGATTAAATACGAGCTCTTAAGTCAGGTCGGTGACGAGTGAGAACCTGTATGCATACTAGTGTCCTTGATAGCTGTTTATGGTGCAAAATGCAAAGTAGATAGATAGTGCAAATATGCAGAAAGTGCAAGGTGCAAGATGTGCAAATTTATACAGGTATTCCAGGTACAACATATGAATAGACCTGGAATAACAACGGCTAGGACACAGTCCACGGTGTGTGGTGTGGTGTATGTGAATGTGAGTTCAGTCCATTCCATTTGTCTTTTGTCTGGTGGTGTTGGAGCTTCCTGAGCCTGATGGTTGGTGGGATGAGGGAGCGCCCAAGCACTTGAGGCACTTGGCTGAGTGAGCATGTGGCTGAACGTGTTCCTGAGTTGCTTCAGTTGCTTCAGTTCGGCATAGTGAGGCTGAGAGGGTAGTTCCGGGTCTCCAGCAGCTTTCCCCTCGTCCTCCTCACTGTCGCCGCCTCCACACAGTCCGGCTTCATCCCCACTGCAGAGCTCGCCGTCCTCCCCGGCTTGTACAGCTTCCTGGCACCACCGCTCCCAATGCTTCCTCCCCAGCACACGGCAGTGAAGAAGGTGACACTGGCCACCGCAGGCTGGTAGACCATCCGTAGCAGCCTGATGCATGCAATGAAAGATGACAGATGGACAGTGGTGGTTATCAATGAGATGAACAGACATAGATGAAAATGGCTAGAAAACAGTCTGGGGTGTGTGGTGTGGTATACAAATCCATTATCTGGTGGTGCTGGCGCTTCCGAGACGTTGGGAGCGGCTGGTTGAGGTATTGTAGAGCCTGATAGCCGATGGGATGAAAGAGCCCCCCAAGCGCTTTGAAGCACGTGGCTGAGTGAGCCTATGGCTGAATGTGCTCCTGAGTTGCCTCAGCTCGGCGTAGAGAGGGTGAGAGGGGTTGTCCAGGATCGCCTGCAGCTTTCCCCTCATCCTCCTCTCTGTCACCGCCTCCACACTGTCCAGCTTCATCCCCACCACGGAGCTCGCCCTTCTCACCAGCTTGTTCAGCAGTTTACGAGCAAAGTGGCGCAGCGGAAGCATGCTGGGCCCATAACCCAGAGGCCGATGGATCGAAACCATCCTCTGCTAGTATCACATATCATAAAACACATATTATAAAACCAGTTGCCTAATCTTTAAGGCACTGGCCTCCTAAGCCAGGGATTGTGGGTTCGAGTCCCCTCTGGGTTGTTTAAAAGCAGAGTGGCGCAGCGGAAGCGTGCTGGGCCCATAACCCAGAGGTCGATGGATCGAAACCATCCTCTGCTAGTATCACATATTATAAAACCAGTTGCCTAATCTTTAAGGCACTGGCCTCCTAAGCATGGTATTGTGGGTTTGAGCCCCGTCTGGGGTGTTTACGAGCAGAGTGGCGCAGCAGAAGCGTGCTGGGCCCATAACCCAGAGGCCGATGGATCGAAACCATCCTCTGCTAGTATAGATATTATAAAACCAAGTGCATAGATTGTAACGCTGTACGGTGTCACTTTACAGTAGCCTGTGTGTGTGTGTGACCGAACAATGCCCGTCCCACCTGGACACTGCTGTGTGAACAGTGGTTTAGTAGAGTCAAGCAGCAGACACTTCAGGAACACGGCCGCACGCCGATGGTCTGTCCTGGGGAGGGGAAATTAAAGAAGAACCTTCGATGGACCAAAAGATGCCCCATGAACAACACCGTTTGTGTTTGTGTGTATGCATATACATACATGTGCATGTATGTATGTAAACACACGCTTGAGCCAAGGTACACACACACATTTGGCCACACACGCCCAAGTGGCCTAATGGATAATGCACTGGCCTCCTAAGCCAGGGATTGTGGGTTCGAGTCCCGTCTGGGGTGTTTTCAAGCAGAGTGGCGCAGCGGAAGCGTGCTGGGCCCATAACCCAGAGGTCGATGGATCGAAACCATCCTCTGCTAGTATCACATATTATAAAACCAGTTGCCTAATCTTTAAGGCACTGGCCTCCTAAGCATGGTATTGTGGGTTCGAGCCCCGTCTGGGGTGTTTACGAGCAGAGTGGCGCAGCAGAATTGGCTGGGCCCATAACCCAGAGGCCGATGGATCGAAACCATCCTCTGCTAGTATCACATATTATAAGACACATATTATAAAACCAGTTGCCTAATCTTTAAGGCACTGGCCTCCTAAGCCAGCGATTGTGGGTTCGAGTCCCGTCTGGGTTGTTTAAAAGCAGAGTGGCGCAGCGGAAGCGTGCTGGGCCCATAACCCAGAGGTCGATGGATAGAAACCATCCTCTGCTAGTATCACATATTATAAAACCAGTTGCCTAATCTTTAAGGCACTGGCCTCCTAAGCCTGGGATTGTGGGTTCGAGCCCCGTCTGGGGTGTTCACGAGCAGAGTGGCGCAGCGGAAGCGTGCTGGGCCCATAACCCAGAGGCCGATGGGTTGAAACCATCCTCTGCTAGTATAGATATTATAAAACCAAGTGCATAGATTGTAACGCTGTACGGTGTCACTTTACAGTAGCCTGTCTGTGTGTGACCGAACACTGCCCGTCCCACCTGGACACTGCTGTGTGAACAGTGGTTTAGTAGAGTCAAGCAGCAGACACTTCAGCAACACGGCCGCACGCCGATGGTCTGTCCTGGGGAGGGGAAATTAAAGAAGAACCTTCGATGGACCAAAAGATGCCCCATGAACAACACCAATTGTGTTTGTGTGTATGCATATACATACATGTGCATGTATGTATGTAAACACACGCTTGAGGCAAGGTACACACACACATTTGGCCACACACGCCCCAGTGGCCTAATGGATAAGGCACTGGCCTCCTAAGCCAGGGATTGTGGGTTCGAGTCCCGTCTGGGGTGTTTTCAAGCAGAGTGGCGCAGCGGAAGCGTGCTGGGCCCATAACCCAGAGGTCGATGGATCGAAACCATCCTCTGCTAGTATCACATATTATAAAACACATATTATAAAACCAGTTGCCTAATCTTTAAGGCACTGACCTCCTAAGCCAGGGATTGTGGGTTCGAGTCCCCTCTGGGTTGTTTAAAAGCAGAGTGGCGCAGCGGAAGCGTGCTGGGCCCATAACCCAGAGGTCGATGGATCGAAACCATCCTCTGCTAGTATCACATATTATAAAACCATTTGCCTAATCTTTAAGGCACTGGCCTCCTAAGCCTGGGATTGTGGGTTCGAGCCCCGTCTGGGGTGTTCACGAGCAGAGTGGCGCAGCGGAAGCGTGCTGGGCCCATAACCCAGAGGCCGATGGGTCGAAACCATCCTCTGCTATTATAGATATTATAAAACCAAGTGCATAGATTGTAACGCTGTACGGTGTCACTTTACAGTAGCTTGTCTCTGTGTG
>JAXIVH010000015.1:10452569-10460069 GCA_036785325.1 Urophycis tenuis
ACACTGCCCGTCCCACCTGGACACTGCTGTGTGAACAGTGGTTTAGTAGAGTCAAGCAGCAGACACTTCAGGAACACGGCCGCACGCCGATGGTCTGTCCTGGGGAGGGGAAATTAAAGAAGAACCTTCGATGGACCAAAAGATGCCCCATGAACAACACCAATTGTGTGTGTGTGTGTATGCATATACATACATGTGCATGTATGTATGTAAACACACGCTTGAGCCAAGGTACACACACACATTTGGCCACACACGCCCCAGTGGCCTAATGGATAAGGCACTGGCCTCCTAAGCCAGGGATTGTGGGTTCGAGTCCCGTCTGGGGTGTTTTCAAGCAGAGTGGCGCAGCGGAAGCGTGCTGGGCCCATAACCCAGAGGTCGATGGATCGAAACCATCCTCTGCTAGTATCACATATTATAAAACCAGTTGCCTAATCTTTAAGGCACTGGCCTCCTATGCCTGGGATTGTGCGTTCGAGCCCCGTCTGGGATGTTTACAAGCAGAGCCGCGCAGCGGAAGCGTGCTGGGCCCAGAGGCCGATGGATCGAAACCATCCTCTGCTAGTATCACATATGATAAAACACATATTATAAAACCAGTTGCCTAATCTTTAAGGCACTGGCCTCCTAAGCCAGGGATTGTGGGTTCGAGCCCCGTCTGGAATGTTTACGAGCAAAGTGGCGCAGCTGAAGCGTGCTGGGCCCATAACCCAGAGGTCTATGGATTGAAACCATCCTCTGCTAGTATCACATATTATAAAACCAGTTGCCTAATCTTCAAGGCACTGGCCTCTTAAACCAGGGAATGTGGGTTCGAGCCCCGTTGGTGTTTACAAGCAGAGTGGCGCAGCGGAAGAGTGCTGGGCCCATAACCCAGAGGTCGATGGATCGAAACCATCCTCTGTTAGTATCACATATTATGAAACCAGCTGCCTAATCTTTTAGGCACTGGCCTCCTAAGCCAGGGATTGTGGGTTTGAGTCCCGTCTGCGTTGTTTACAAGCAGAGTGGCGCAGCGGAAGCGTGCTGGGCCCATAACCCAGAGGTCGATGGATCGAAACCATCCTCTGCTACTATCACATATTATAAAACACATATTATAAAACCAGTTGCCTAATCTTTAAGGCACTGGCCTCTTAAACCAGGGAATGTGGGTTCGAGCCCCGTCTGGAGTCTTTACAAGCAGAGTGGCGCAGCGGAAGCGTGCTGGGCCCATAATCCAGAGGTCGTTTGATTGAAACCATCCTCTGTTAGTATCACATATTATGAAACCAGTTGCCTAATCTTTAAGGCACTGGCCTCCTAAACCAGGGATTGTCTGTTCGAGTCCCATCCGGGGTGTTTACAAGCAGAGTGGCGCAGCGGAAGCGTGCTGGGCCCATAACCCAGAGGTCGATGGATCGAAACCATCCTCCGCTAGTATCACATATTATAAAACACATATTATAAAACCAGTTGCCTAATCTTTAAGGCACTGGCCTCCTAAGCCTTGCATTGTGGGTTCGAGCCCCGCCCGGGGTGTTTACGAGCAGAGTGGCGCAGCGGAATCTTGCTGGGCCCAAAACTCAGAGGCCGCTGGATTGAAACCATCCTCTGCTAGTATCACATATTATAAGACACATATCATAAAACCAGTTGCCTAATCTTTAAGGCACTGGCCTCCTAAGCCTGGGATTGTGGGTTCGAGTCCCATCTGGGGTGTTTACAAGCAGAGTGGCGCAGCGGAAGCGTGCTGGGCCCATAACCCAGAGGTCGATGGATCGAAACCATCCTCTGCTAGTATCACATATTATAAAACCAGTTGCCTAATCTTTAAGGCACTGGCCTCCTAAACCTTGGATTGTGGGTTCGAGCCCCGTCTGGGGTGTTCACGAGCAGAGTGGCGCAGCGGAAGCGTGCTGGGCCCATAACCCAGAGGCCGATGAGTCGAAACCATCCTCTACTTGTATAGATATTATAAAACCAAGTGCATAGATTGTAACGCTGTACGGTGTCACTTTACATTAGCTTGTGTGTGCGTGCATGCGTGTGTGACCGAACACTGTCCGTCCCACCTGGACACTGCCGTGTGAACAGTGGTTTAGTAGAGTCAAACAGCAGACACTTCAGGAACACGGCCGCACGCCGGTGGTCTGTCCTGGGGAGGGGAAATTAAAGAAGAACCATGGATGGATGGACCATGAACAACACCCATGAACAATACCATCGTTTGTGTATGCATATACATACATGTGCATGTATGTATGTAAACACACGCTTGAGCCAAGGTACACACACACATTTGGCCACACACGCCACACATGGCCACACACGCCACACATGGCCTAATGGATAAGGCACTGGCCTCCTAAGCCAGGGATTGTGGGTTCGAGTCCCGTCTGGGGTGTTTAAAAGCAGAGTGGCTCAGCGGAAGCGTGCTGGGCCCATAACCCAGAGGTCGATGGATCGAAACCATCCTCTGCTAGTATCACATATTATAAAACCAGTTGCCTAATCTTTAAGGCACTGGCCTCCTAAGCATGGTATTGTGGGTTTGAGCCCCGTCTGGGGTGTTTACGAGCAGAGTGGCGCAGCAGAAGCGTGCTGGGCCCATAACCCAGAGGCCGATGGATCGAAACCATCCTCTGCTAGTATCACATATTATAAAACCAGTTGCCTAATCTTTAAGGCACTGGCCTCCTAAGCATGTTATTGTGGGTTCGAGCCCCGTCTGGGGTGTTTACGAGCAGAGTGGCGCAGCAGAAGCGTGCTGGGCCCATAACCCAGAGGCCGATGGATCGAAACCATCCTCTGCTAGTATCACATATTATAAAACCAAGTGCATAGATTGTAACGCTGTACGGTGTCACTTTACAGTAGCCTGTGTGTGTGTGACCGAACACTGCCCGTCCCACCTGGACACTGCTGTGTGAACAGTGGTTTAGTAGAGTCAAGCAGCAGACACTTCAGGAACACGGCCGCACGCCGATGGTCTGTCCTGGGGAGGGGAAATTAAAGAAGAACCTTCGATGGACCAAAAGATGCCCCATGAACAACACCAATTGTGTGTGTGTGTATGCATATACATACATGTGCATGTATGTATGTAAACACACGCTTGAGCCAAGGTACACACACACATTTGGCCACACACGCCCCAGTGGCCTAATGGATAAGGCACTGGCCTCCTAAGCCAGGGATTGTGGGTTCGAGTCCCGTCTGGGGTGTTTTCAAGCAGAGTGGCGCAGCGGAAGCGTGCTGGGCCCATAACCCAGAGGTCGATGGATCGAAACCATCCTCTGCTAGTATCACATATTATAAAACCAGTTGCCTAATCTTTAAGGCACTGGCCTCCTATGCCTGGGATTGTGCGTTCGAGCCCCGTCTGGGATGTTTACAAGCAGAGCCGCGCAGCGGAAGCGTGCTGGGCCCAGAGGCCGATGGATCGAAACCATCCTCTGCTAGTATCACATATGATAAAACACATATTATAAAACCAGTTGCCTAATCTTTAAGGCACTGGCCTCCTAAGCCAGGGATTGTGGGTTCGAGCCCCGTCTGGAATGTTTACGAGCAAAGTGGCGCAGCTGAAGCGTGCTGGGCCCATAACCCAGAGGTCTATGGATTGAAACCATCCTCTGCTAGTATCACATATTATAAAACCAGTTGCCTAATCTTCAAGGCACTGGCCTCTTAAACCAGGGAATGTGGGTTCGAGCCCCGTTGGTGTTTACAAGCAGAGTGGCGCAGCGGAAGAGTGCTGGGCCCATAACCCAGAGGTCGATGGATCGAAACCATCCTCTGTTAGTATCACATATTATGAAACCAGCTGCCTAATCTTTTAGGCACTGGCCTCCTAAGCCAGGGATTGTGGGTTTGAGTCCCGTCTGCGTTGTTTACAAGCAGAGTGGCGCAGCGGAAGCGTGCTGGGCCCATAACCCAGAGGTCGATGGATCGAAACCATCCTCTGCTACTATCACATATTATAAAACACATATTATAAAACCAGTTGCCTAATCTTTAAGGCACTGGCCTCTTAAACCAGGGAATGTGGGTTCGAGCCCCGTCTGGAGTCTTTACAAGCAGAGTGGCGCAGCGGAAGCGTGCTGGGCCCATAATCCAGAGGTCGTTTGATTGAAACCATCCTCTGTTAGTATCACATATTATGAAACCAGTTGCCTAATCTTTAAGGCACTGGCCTCCTAAACCAGGGATTGTCTGTTCGAGTCCCATCCGGGGTGTTTACAAGCAGAGTGGCGCAGCGGAAGCGTGCTGGGCCCATAACCCAGAGGTCGATGGATCGAAACCATCCTCCGCTAGTATCACATATTATAAAACACATATTATAAAACCAGTTGCCTAATCTTTAAGGCACTGGCCTCCTAAGCCTTGCATTGTGGGTTCGAGCCCCGCCCGGGGTGTTTACGAGCAGAGTGGCGCAGCGGAATCTTGCTGGGCCCAAAACTCAGAGGCCGCTGGATTGAAACCATCCTCTGCTAGTATCACATATTATAAGACACATATCATAAAACCAGTTGCCTAATCTTTAAGGCACTGGCCTCCTAAGCCTGGGATTGTGGGTTCGAGTCCCATCTGGGGTGTTTACAAGCAGAGTGGCGCAGCGGAAGCGTGCTGGGCCCATAACCCAGAGGTCGATGGATCGAAACCATCCTCTGCTAGTATCACATATTATAAAACCAGTTGCCTAATCTTTAAGGCACTGGCCTCCTAAACCTTGGATTGTGGGTTCGAGCCCCGTCTGGGGTGTTCACGAGCAGAGTGGCGCAGCGGAAGCGTGCTGGGCCCATAACCCAGAGGCCGATGAGTCGAAACCATCCTCTACTTGTATAGATATTATAAAACCAAGTGCATAGATTGTAACGCTGTACGGTGTCACTTTACATTAGCTTGTGTGTGCGTGCATGCGTGTGTGACCGAACACTGTCCGTCCCACCTGGACACTGCCGTGTGAACAGTGGTTTAGTAGAGTCAAACAGCAGACACTTCAGGAACACGGCCGCACGCCGGTGGTCTGTCCTGGGGAGGGGAAATTAAAGAAGAACCATGGATGGATGGACCATGAACAACACCCATGAACAATACCATCGTTTGTGTATGCATATACATACATGTGCATGTATGTATGTAAACACACGCTTGAGCCAAGGTACACACACACATTTGGCCACACACGCCACACATGGCCACACACGCCACACATGGCCTAATGGATAAGGCACTGGCCTCCTAAGCCAGGGATTGTGGGTTCGAGTCCCGTCTGGGGTGTTTAAAAGCAGAGTGGCTCAGCGGAAGCGTGCTGGGCCCATAACCCAGAGGTCGATGGATCGAAACCATCCTCTGCTAGTATCACATATTATAAAACCAGTTGCCTAATCTTTAAGGCACTGGCCTCCTAAGCATGGTATTGTGGGTTTGAGCCCCGTCTGGGGTGTTTACGAGCAGAGTGGCGCAGCAGAAGCGTGCTGGGCCCATAACCCAGAGGCCGATGGATCGAAACCATCCTCTGCTAGTATCACATATTATAAAACCAGTTGCCTAATCTTTAAGGCACTGGCCTCCTAAGCATGTTATTGTGGGTTCGAGCCCCGTCTGGGGTGTTTACGAGCAGAGTGGCGCAGCAGAAGCGTGCTGGGCCCATAACCCAGAGGCCGATGGATCGAAACCATCCTCTGCTAGTATCACATATTATAAAACCAAGTGCATAGATTGTAACGCTGTACGGTGTCACTTTACAGTAGCCTGTGTGTGTGTGACCGAACACTGCCCGTCCCACCTGGACACTGCTGTGTGAACAGTGGTTTAGTAGAGTCAAGCAGCAGACACTTCAGGAACACGGCCGCACGCCGATGGTCTGTCCTGGGGAGGGGAAATTAAAGAAGAACCTTCGATGGACCAAAAGATGCCCCATGAACAACACCAATTGTGTGTGTGTGTATGCATATACATACATGTGCATGTATGTATGTAAACACACGCTTGAGCCAAGGTACACACACACATTTGGCCACACACGCCCCAGTGGCCTAATGGATAAGGCACTGGCCTCCTAAGCCAGGGATTGTGGGTTCGAGTCCCGTCTGGGGTGTTTTCAAGCAGAGTGGCGCAGCGGAAGCGTGCTGGGCCCATAACCCAGAGGTCGATGGATCGAAACCATCCTCTGCTAGTATCACATATTATAAAACCAGTTGCCTAATCTTTAAGGCACTGGCCTCCTATGCCTGGGATTGTGCGTTCGAGCCCCGTCTGGGATGTTTACAAGCAGAGCCGCGCAGCGGAAGCGTGCTGGGCCCAGAGGCCGATGGATCGAAACCATCCTCTGCTAGTATCACATATGATAAAACACATATTATAAAACCAGTTGCCTAATCTTTAAGGCACTGGCCTCCTAAGCCAGGGATTGTGGGTTCGAGCCCCGTCTGGAATGTTTACGAGCAAAGTGGCGCAGCTGAAGCGTGCTGGGCCCATAACCCAGAGGTCTATGGATTGAAACCATCCTCTGCTAGTATCACATATTATAAAACCAGTTGCCTAATCTTCAAGGCACTGGCCTCTTAAACCAGGGAATGTGGGTTCGAGCCCCGTTGGTGTTTACAAGCAGAGTGGCGCAGCGGAAGAGTGCTGGGCCCATAACCCAGAGGTCGATGGATCGAAACCATCCTCTGTTAGTATCACATATTATGAAACCAGCTGCCTAATCTTTTAGGCACTGGCCTCCTAAGCCAGGGATTGTGGGTTTGAGTCCCGTCTGGGTTGTTTACAAGCAGAGTGGCGCAGCGGAAGCGTGCTGGGCCCATAACCCAGAGGTCGATGGATCGAAACCATCCTCTGCTACTATCACATATTATAAAACACATATTATAAAACCAGTTGCCTAATCTTTAAGGCACTGGCCTCTTAAACCAGGGAATGTGGGTTCGAGCCCCGTCTGGAGTCTTTACAAGCAGAGTGGCGCAGCGGAAGCGTGCTGGGCCCATAATCCAGAGGTCGTTTGATTGAAACCATCCTCTGTTAGTATCACATATTATGAAACCAGTTGCCTAATCTTTAAGGCGCTGGCCTCCTAAACCAGGGATTGTCTGTTCGAGTCCCATCCGGGGTGTTTACAAGCAGAGTGGCGCAGCGGAAGCGTGCTGGGCCCATAACCCAGAGGTCGATGGATCGAAACCATCCTCCGCTAGTATCACATATTATAAAACACATATTATAAAACCAGTTGCCTAATCTTTAAGGCACTGGCCTCCTAAGCCTTGCATTGTGGGTTCGAGCCCCGCCCGGGGTGTTTACGAGCAGAGTGGCGCAGCGGAATCTTGCTGGGCCCAAAACTCAGAGGCCGCTGGATTGAAACCATCCTCTGCTAGTATCACATATTATAAGACACATATCATAAAACCAGTTGCCTAATCTTTAAGGCACTGGCCTCCTAAGCCTGGGATTGTGGGTTCGAGTCCCATCTGGGGTGTTTACAAGCAGAGTGGCGCAGCGGAAGCGTGCTGGGCC
>JAXIVH010000015.1:10465069-10475069 GCA_036785325.1 Urophycis tenuis
TCCTAAGCCAGGGATTGTGGGTTCGAGTCCCTACTGGGGTGTTTATAATCAGAGTGGCGCAGCCCAAGCGTGCTGGGCCCATAACCCAGAGGCCGATGGATCGAAACCATCCTCTGCTAGTATAGATATTATAAAACCAAGTGCATAGATAGTAACGCTGTACGTTGTCACTTTACAGTAGTGTGTGCGTGTGACCAAACACTGCCCGTCCCACCTGGACACTGCCGTGTGAACAGTGGTTTAGTAGAATCAAACAGCAGACACTTCAGGAACACGGCCGCACGCCGGTGGTCTGTCCTGGGAGGGGAAATTAAAGAAGAACCTCCGATGGACCAAAAGATGCCCCATGAACAACACCATCGTGTGTGATGTGTGTGTATGCATGTACATACATGTGCATGTACGTATGTAAACATACGCTTGAGGAAAGGTACACATACACATTTGGCCACACACACCCCAGTGGCCTAATGGATAAGTTACTGGCCTCCTAAGCCTGGGATTGTGGGTTCGAGCCCCGTCTGGGGTGTTTGCAAGCAGAGTGGCGCAGCGGAAGCGTGCTGGGCCCATAACCCAGAGGTCGATGGATCGAAACCATCCTCTGCTAGTATCACATACTATAAAACCAGTTGCCTGATCTCTAAGGCAGTGGCCTCCTAAGCCTGGGATTGTGGGTTCGAGTTCCCTCTGGGGTGTTTACAAGCAGAGTGGCGCAGCGGAAGCGTGCTGGGCCCATAACCCAGAGGTCGATGGAGCGAAACCATCCCTGCTAGTATCACCTATTATACAACCAGTTGCCTAATCTTTAAGGCACTGGCCTACTAAGCTTGGGATTGTGGGTTCAAGTCCCGTCTGGGGTGTTTACAAGCAGAGTGGCGCAGCGGAAGCGTGCTGGGCCCATAACCCAGAGGTCGATGGATCGAAACCATCCTCTGCTATTATCACATATTAAAAAAACTCTATTGATTCGGAGATAGGGGATCAATTAAGTCTTTTTCTAAATTAAGTCTTTTTCTCTTTCATCACAGCAACGTAATGGCAAAGGAGCTGCTATGAATTCCACACCTTATATGCAGCATGCACGGTTTCATTACTGTAGTAATGAGGCAGGCCAGCAGTGATGTATATATGTACATATATAACTGTAAAAGCTCAGTATTTCTGGGTGTATATATAACAGTATATTACTGTAACAGGCCAGATGTGTGCAGAAGCAGCTGGTGTTGTCTCAGTCAGATCTGGAGTGGCTGAACCAAAGGTTGGAGGAGAGCGCCACCTGTCTACTGGAGACCAAACAGCAGCTCTGGTGAGCAGCCAACATGAGTCAGCCCAGTGATGAGAATTGAGTTGTTATGAAAGTAATATACAGGGTCCTCTGGGCCATTGCAGATACAAGTGTGAATAATTAAAAAAAAAGAACTTAACACCAAATCAGCAAACAATGCCGTAGACTTCCTCTTCTGTATCCAGGGAGACGGAGGAGTGGAAGGAGATGATGAAAAAGGGAGATACTGGTGTGGGTCGTGCACACAACTCACATGTCCTTCTTTTAAAACGCAGAGCCTTTTGAAGCTGACCTCCGGTGGTAGAACCTTTTGGTTGGTGTTTATTTTCAAATCCGACCAGGAATCTTCATGAACCGAAGCCTCGGCAAACTAGCGCTGCAGACGCTCCAGTGTGAAGACCTGTGCTGACCCCTGACCCTAGACACAAAACATACACACAAACATCTACCTATACATGCCCAGTGGCCTAATGGATAAGGCACTGGCCTCCTAAGCCAGGGATTGTGGATTCGAGTCCCATCTGGGGTGTTTACAAGCAGAGTGGCGCATCGGAAGGGTGCTGGGCCCATAACCCAGAGGTCAATGGAACATCTGCTCATCATCTGCTAGTATCACATCATTTTTAAACTCTTAATTTCATTTTAATGTTAATTCTACAATTCTCTAAATCTACCAATGTTAATACATTTTCTTCCACAGAGCACTTTAAATCTGTGTAAACCCTTTCAGCTGAGAACTTCAATGTGTTGCTAGCCTGGATCAAGATTCTTCTATAGTTATGACAATCATGATAAAGATATGAGTAAGTCATCTTTGAAGTGAAAATGTTCACTACAGGACTGCCCAAAACTGCTCCAATATATCCACCTGACGGCATTTCAGGATGCCTTATTCACTATTCACCATTCTCACATGATTGTTCACACACATGACTTGTGTACGTAAACCCAGCCACATTTAACCATGTTCCTGAAAGCCACATATGCATGCACTGCTTTTGTTTTTTTATGTAAACCAACACAGTTTGTTTGTTTTTTTTTACTTCAAATAACACACTTTGTAAATGCTGTGGACATGTTATTTGTATTTAGTTGAATGTTGTTATGTGTGTGTGTGGTGATTTCACTAACGAAAAAGTCTAAATCCGCACTAACTTCCATCAAAATACTCACAAAATAGTATTTTACTTTTTTTTACTTTACTTATTTTATTTAACTTCAGTTAGAAATCAGTTCAACTCTAATGTGTGCCAACTCATTACAATGTGGCGATGTCAAAGGGGGAAGTTGTGACATCCATCGTCACAGACAATGCCGTCCCTCGTGTCCAAAGAAGAGCCATGGGGACCAGGGTGGGCCTCTGTCACCTTTCTGTCGCCATGGTGACCGTTTCCAGGCAACGCAGCACGGGAGCACTGGCACAGCTACTGTCTACCAGCTGCAGGAGTGACTGAAGACAGACGGACATGACAGCGTTTCATGAGATCACATGCTCGCTCCACAACCAGAACACACACATCAAACAAGACACAACGAGAGCATAGATTGTAACGCTGTACGGTGTCCCTTTACAGTAGCCTGTGTGTGTGTGTGTGTGTGACAGAACACTGCCCGTCCTACCTGTACACTGCCGTGTGAACAGTGGTTTAGTAGAGTCAAACAACGAGACGTCTGATTGGTCAGCTTCTCCTGGACAGACGTACAAAGGAGCCCATCGGACGACACGTCCACCAGCAGCCGCAGCAGACACTTCAGGAACAAGGCCGCACGCCGGTGGTCTATCCTGGGGAGGGGAAATTAAAGAAGAGCCTTCAATGGACCAAAAGATGCCCCATGAACAACACCATCATGTGTGTCTGTGTGTGTGTGTGTGTGTGTGTGTACAGTGCGTGCATGCGTGCGTGCATGCGTGTGTGTGCGTGTGTGTAGTACCGAGGCCAGGCCACAGGGAGCAGTGTCTCCAGGGCGTCCAGGGCGCTGCTCCTGCTGCTCTCCTGCGGGGGGTCGCTCACCTCCAGGTAACCCTGCAGCACCCGCTCCACCCGCTGCAGGTGTCTGCACACACACACACCCAGTCTGCACACGCGCGCGCACGCACACGCACACACACACACACAGACACAGACACAGACACAGACACATAAAAGCCAAGTTACACAGTGGTATGGTTATTTTCAGTTGACCAATCTAACATTCTTTTTTTTTTTTTTATATACTTTATTGTTTAAGTCAATCATTTATGAACTACAATCCACATGTAGTTCCACATCTTTACATTTTCCACCCTGTGTATACATAGTCAGAGGAACAACTATGTTTATAATCTAACATTCATAATCATTTTTTCAGGTGCATCCATTCATGAAGTGCGCGGGGGGAGTCCACACACGGCCATGGCATCACGCTGCTAGCTCAGCTTAAAACATTCAGAGGTGGGTGCCATATTATTTCAGTAGCAAAATGTTTGGTGTTTGCCTGGACGGCCCATAAACAGACATCAGGACAGACAGGAGGATACAGACAGACCACAGACAGGAGGACAGAAAGACAGACAGGAGGATACACAGGCAGACCAAAGACAGGAAGACACACAGACAGACAGACACACAGACAGACAGACAGACAGACAGACAGGAGGACACACAGACAGAGAGACAGACAGACAGACCTGTGGATGTACTTGGGCAGCGCGGCGGCGTAGATGCGGCGCAGCGCCACCTTGTGCTCCATCTCCATGTTGGTGAGGAGCAGGCGCATCACGTCGTCATGGCGACAGGGCCTCCTGGGGACCTCCAGGGGGCCGGCGAAAGAAGAGGGGGGCTTCTCTAGGACAAGCAGCAGGTCCAAGAGACAGTCCAGAACCAGCTGGAATACAGGAGCGTGTGTTCACATCTCCATCAGATGGAGGGATGTGTGTGTGTGTGTGTGTGTGTGTGTGTGTGTGTGTGTGTGTGTGTGTGTGTGTGTGTGTGTGTGTGTGTGTGTGTGTGTGCATGTGTGTGTGCGTGTGTACCTGTATCTGCGGGGCGTTGGTGGTGTACAGGTGTTTGTGGAGAGCCTGGTAAACTACCTCTGCCCTGTTGTATTGACGTAGCTCCGCTGCAGACTGCGGCAGACAAACACACAACTTGTATGTCAACCATTTGTTATGTAGCCATAATAAATGATGTAGCCAGCGTTCACCAGTAAACACCAAGATGAGATGCACTTCAATCAATCCCAGACGGGGAGTCCAGGACAATTTAACGTGACGCTGAAATTCATCGTAGCATGTGTTATGCCTGTATGTGTACCGTTTGTAGAACTATATGATGTAGACAACGGATTCCCAGAATGCAGTTCTCTGGCCTGTAGTGGTCTGACAGGAGGAGGGCGGGGGCGATGGCACGGGGGAGGTGGTGGGAGAGAGAGGGGCGGCTCATCTGGTCACCGCACAGACACAACAAGCAGAAAGAATGTCAACCATCACCATTACTGGATTCAAACTACCACACACACATCCACACAAACACACACAGTTACCTATCAGCCGCTCAATGATTTAGCACTGTCAACGCACTGTCTCACCCACCCATAACACACTGGTTGATATCACATGAATCCTATGTTTGTGTTGTGTTGCCTAGTTACGGTTTGCTAACTGCATCTGTACTGGGGTTGGAGTAAGCTGGCTCACATAGTTGTTAAATAGGTCCTTACCAAGCAGGAATGTAATGTGAACGCTTAACGAGGTCCGACTAACCTGAAGCAGAGCCCAGGAGAAGACCAGCTTCACTGCTGCACACTGATGCAACAGATCCCTAGATACACACACACACACACACACACAAGCACGCACACGCACACACACACACACACACCCACACACACACACACACACACACACACACACACAATATTTGTCATGTTCATTCATCGTCGTATTTAGGCGTTGGCTCACACGGAGCTTTAATAATTAAACCTCTATGACAGATATATATACATATATATAGAATATGATATATTCTGATCCTCCTCCAATAGTCACCCCTTTAACTACAAACATCGACTTTAAGTTATTCACAACAAGTAGCGATGTTGTAATTTTTAAATATATATAGTATCTTCAAATGCGTGCTGTAATGAAGGCAAGGAGAGGGCACACCCAGCAGATATTCACCTGAGCTGCTGACCAATGTAAAATATGAACACAAAAAACTAAATGGTGAAGGATGTATCTCTGCTGTACGTCTGGTGTTCAGGGACGGCAGCACTCACTTTGTCAGGTTAGGCTGCAGGACATCCAGGAGCCCCCCAAACACAGCCCGGCTCTTCCCCCCTCCGGCAGACTCCTCGTCCCCCATGAGGAGGTGAGGGACGTCCCTCCATCCCCCTGTGACTAACAGGCTGCTCAGCAGGCGCCCAGCGGACTCTCTAGACCCGGTGTCCGTCCACTGCTGTTCCTGGATCAGCACACACACAGCGTTGACAATTCAATGATAAAGAAATCAATGGACTGTATCCATATTGACATAGTGTGGATATACTCTATACACTGCTACTAGCCTCTCAGGCCTGCAACATTCTGCCTACCTGCAAGTGGGTGCCAGCAAACACACAACACAGTGGGGCCACTGCTAACAGGAGGGCCGCAGCCCCTGGACCGGGGTGTATGGCCTCACGGGGGGCCACCTCCTTCGTATCCTGCCCGGGACCCCCCACCTCTCCCTCGGACGGCCCAAGGCGCCTCAGCAGGCTGCAGAGGGCCGAGCAGACCAGCACGGCCCTGGCTGGGACATCCCGGTAGAAACCGTCTGGCAGACCGCTGTCTGCCTCGCACGGAGGCAGAGAGGCACAGCGAGTGAGAGACTGGACCACGCCTAGGTAGGCCTTCACGAGCTCTGCCCGGTGGTCACACGCAGGCAACTTATCGGTCTGATCAGTGTCATGAGGGGGAAAGAGCCACTGAGAGTCTGCGATTTTGAATAACTGTTCCGCCTGACCAATGGCACTTGCTAGTTCCGAGTGGCAGTTGTCACGTTGAGCTACTCCACTCAGATTGTCCTGCAGCTGGCCGAGTACCTCCGTGATTGGTGGAAAGGGCTGTCCATCATCGGGGAGATGCGCTGACGAGGATGAGAGATGCAGGCGACCAAGAAGCAATGACAGGTCCATGCTGAAATACATACACACGTACACATAAGTCCAGATAAGAAGAACGCACGCAGACACGCGCACAAACAGACACACACACACACATTGATTCATATACAATGGATTGGATGCTCACAGACTAGTTCTAGAGACTAAGTCGGTTACTTAGCAACAAGCAGGTACTTTTTTATAATGTTTTCATCATAACACTGTCAAATTCTGTCAATAATAACAAGATATTTTTGCCAGTCTCACTCAATGTGTTCTTCATGCTGTAATAAGAGCACCTCGTTCTGGGAATAAAAAAAACATGAATGAATACAGCGTTTAATTACCTCTTATCTTTTTAATATCAATAAAAATCTCAGCGACATTTGTAGTGATAACTGTTAGGATGAAAAATCTCGCTCCACGCAGTGACGCTTGAAAGTAGTACGCAACTTGTGTGCGGCATCGGTCATTTTATAGAGGCGGACGTCGTTCGTCTCCATATGTGTCCCCTAAAATGCCCGCGTTCATGGTTCCTACCCGGTTCGTACACATAGACAGCATTTGCAAATGCTTCCATTCATTCAGTTATAAATGTATTGGTTGTGATTTTTAAACAGAGTTGCATCTTTCTCCTGTTAACAACCAATAGTGGGTCAACTATCATGCACACCTATTTAACTGTAAAGGATATAGTTTATTGGGGAAACACAAATGGTTGATTGAACAAGTCGGTAATGGTCTAAACTCGGGTAAACCGTTTTTTGGATGACTATCCACGGGAAACCGTAACTGATTGTTTTACAGATTATGGTTTTATATATGATATATAACATGAATCTAATTAGACTAGAAGAACTGCTGGCATTAATCGGTATTCTCTTGCTGAAGGTAGGGGAGAGGGGTAAATGTAGCCAGTGGATAAGTTATCAACCCTATTAGGTAACTAACTGTAAGCCATATGTCATGTGAACATATATTCCGTTAATTCCCACGTCTCCACCACACTGTGAAGAAGACGAGCCAATGGAAATGGAGATCAGAATATTTCTTCACACTTGGCACACTTCTTAAAGTCAAATTTTTACGGCCTAAAACTGTTTTACCAGAATGTCATGTTGTGGAAATGAATAAACTCACCCACTCCCCCTACTGGAGCTGTATTTCCTGCATGTTAATAAATGACAAGACAGCGTGTTGCTTCAACTGTGTCTCACTGCTTGACAGCATATTCCAGACAGGAAATGAAAGAGCAGATGCTACGAAATGCATACAGTCACAGACCAAAGTATGCACACTCATACACACAAAAACATATAGACACAGACCAATGCACACAGACAGGGGCATTGGCGGGCTGTGTGCTCACAGAGACATACACACACACACACACACACACACACACACACACACACACACACACACATGTTCACACAGTACACACAGTGCACACTCTTCCATCCATCCAAGCTATTTTATCAGTGGAAAGGTTGTTGATTTGATGATGGGAAGCTGTGATATCACCACGCAGAGCTGGGTGAAAAAAAACACTGAATAAACACGTTGAATAAACACTTTAATACACAGGAAGGACTGAAGCGATAATTGCGTACAATTATACTAAAGTTGACAAACAGACAAAAGGCCATACACTCTAATACTCTTTGTATGATGTCATAATACAGGAAGTAATACATGTGGATTTAGGAAGGCTACATTGGTTTTAATCGAGCTATTCTGTTTTTACTCCAGGTGGGCTGTTGTCAGTTGTGAATTTGAACAATGTAAACAAGTTAAGAACAAGTAAAGACAAACTAGTAACAGGGTATTTGGTTTGGTAAGGGATTGATAACATAGAAAACGTACTGATAAATACAACACCAGCTTACAGAGGTAATGTGAGAGAGTGACGTGTGTGTGTGTGTGTGTGTGTGTGTGTGTGTGTGTTTGAGCTTTGCTTGCGTGTAGTCACTCGTCTTCATCGCTCATAGGAAGATTTAGACTTTCCTCTGTGCTGTAACTCATTCTGTCCATCGGACACTCCTGCTGCATTATACACTGGAACACACACACACACACACACACACACACAAAGTTCAAATACTTTATCTTTGCGCATTGCCTCCAAATGTGTCTCATCGTTGTTGATGTTGATTCTCATTCTATTCCCCTGTGTTCCTTGTTCATGAAGTGCCCTAGCTGGGCCCCTCAGTCAGTTATTGTTGCTTCTGCTCGGCTGTTCTGAATGTTGTTTCTGGTCTTCTCCAATACAAACTGCTGCTTTTGAGGGTTTTTCTTTTTCTCTGTGATGGGCTGCAACCTTTTGCTTCAACACCTGACACCTGGATGGAACCAATCACAGTCCAGTTTCCTTTTGGTATCTGGAACCCGTTGCCGAGGCGTCTCATCTGTTGTCAGGTTGTCAACCTCTGAGACGAGGATAGTGTTTCAGGTACCCAAAAACCACCTTGCCCTACAAGACTTGTTCTCCTGGACCAATGTGCCACGGCTTTGTTTTGTGAAAGCGTAAGTAATGTAGTTAATGTGCACTGTCAAGGACAAATAAATACATTAAAAGAAAATACAACAACCCTGCTTGCCCCACACACACACACACATACAATCTCACCATTTTCTCCTCTCTAACAGCAGGGTTCCGGAGCAGGTAGCACAGCGGTGCATAGAGGATGTTGACCACACCAATCACCACCATCAGGGCGGGGAAGCCTATCGCCTGCACCACAGCACCACCTGTGGACGGACCTGGTAGAGCACAGTCATCTTGTGTGTGTGGGCCATGTTCGCTTCTTAGGGCATCACCATAATGTTGATGAGATGGTGATGAGAGATTTGAATGTAAAAATCTGATTCCCTATGTACGCGAATGAATACCCATAATGCAACACAAAATGTGTGTACAACTGATTACACCTTTCTCCGTACTAAATCCTGTGATACTTTGCTCATTGAATTCATCCAATTTTGTAAACCCATTGTGTGTGTGTGTGTGTGTGTATTACCAATGGCATAGCCCATACACAACGCCACGTCGGCAATAGCATAGACACTGCCGTAAACTGATGTGTGGCGAATGTCCACCAGGTATCCCATAATAGCCATCATAGAGGAGTCCACCATGCCTGCAACGCACACACACACAAGCATACATGCACACATACATACATACATACATACATATATACATACATACATACATACATACATACATACATACATACATACATACATACATACATACATACATACATACATACAAACAATACATACAAACACGCACGCACGCCACACACATACATACATATATTGTATATATATACATACACATACTATGATAGAATCTCTTCAGTAACAACAAGCATCAAGAGAAACTCACCAATAGCAAAGCCCAAACCGGCATTTGGGGGAATAAGACCATAGATACTGGTGGCAAATGGAACCTAAAACATCATCATCATCATCATGTTCAACATCATCAACAACAAAAACAACCACATTCAAAAGTAACGGACAGACCCACAGACATTCTAGATATTTTCTAGATACTTACACATAGCAAACTGATGCCAACTAAAA
>JAXIVH010000015.1:10480069-10483689 GCA_036785325.1 Urophycis tenuis
GAAGAGCAGAACAGTCAATGTTTTACTGTGTGCCTTGAGTACACTGTGTCCGAAGCCTTAGAGTGCACCCACTATGTAACATGGAGCTCTGCTCCCATTACCATCTTATCTGTCCTCAACATCGTACACCACACACACACACATGCACGCACGCACGCACACACATGCGCACGCACACACACATGCACACGCGCACGCACGCATGCACACACGCACGCACACACACAAGCACCACACGCACACACACACACACACACACACACACACACACACACACACACACACACACACACACACACACAAGCATGCGCACACACATGCACAGACACACAGACACAAAAAAGAGATGAAACCTCTGTAGTCTAACATTTTCTTTCTCTCTGCCGCGTAATCTATCCATCCTTCTCTGTTTCTAATTCTGTATTTCTGCTCATAAAACACTGGAGCAGCAGAGCCATTAGGGAAATGTGCTTTTCTTCCTCCATCAAATCTAACTTCAATAACTTCAACTAATAGAAACAATAGTGATTGCTTCCAGCAGTTCTTACTGTATTACAAACAATGCTAAATATTGATATTCCAGTGTTTTTTCTTCATCGTTATTTTACTTCAGAATAGCAGTAGCATCAAATGTCCAATCCTTTGCTTTCCCCCACATGCTGTTCAGTGACAGCAATTTACAGACAGCACAGGCAGACAGACAGACAGACTGACAGATAGACAGATGGGCAGGCAAACAGACATATAGACGGACAGGCAGACAGACAGACAGATAGATAAACAGATAGATAGACAAATGGGCAGACAGACAGATAGACAGACAGACAGACAGACAGGCAGACAGACAGGGAGAAAGCCGGGTTACCTGGAGAAAGACAGGGTTGTAGTACAGGAGTGTTCCACTCGGTCAGATGTGGCTGTTTATATACCTGGCCTGTGGGGGGGGGTCTCTCTATGCACACACACACACACATCACGCAAATGTGTGTGTGTGCGTGTGTAGATGTAGGTGATAAGGTCTTATTGTCCCTCCTGCCTCCAGGTAATAAAGCAGAGCAGATGCTGGCAATTACTTCCCTTGCTGACACACACACACACACACACGCACATGCACGCGCGCAGCACACACACACACACACACACACATACACACGCTCACAGACGCACTCATGAGTGCACACACATACACACATGCACGCGCGCGCACACACACACACACACCACAACACACACACACACACACACACACACACACACACACACACACACACACACACATCTCATGCCATCGCTGCCTCTTGGCAATGTGTTCCAGGCGCCTGATCTCGGCAACAGAACAATGAACAGAACAGGAGTGAAACAGCAGCGGAACCGCGTGGACAGGCGGACACAGAATGCTCCAGCGTCTCCCCGGAGCGCACGTCAGGTCACACTGCACCCCGACCACGTGTCAGGGCGTCCTGAAGGTTCCCCCGCACTGGAACCACCTGAGCGCCCCAGCAGACCCACGGGGGGGGGGGGGGGGGGGGGGGGGGGGGGGGGGGGGGGGGGGAGAACCACAACAAGGATGAGGTCATCAGCGACAGCCGAAGGGTGCCGCGCAAGGGGGCCGCGCAGACCATAAACAGACGGCACCCGACACGTCAACGGGGCGATACGAGCCGCATGTCCGACGAGATGTTAGAACTGCCGAGCCCTAATCCCTCCTTACGTTTGGTTCAAGAGAGAGAATGAGGCATTTGATCTCACATCAAAGCCAATGTCCACACACACGCACACACACACACAAACTGTCAAAGAGGAGTAGGCCTACTCATCTCTCCGCGCGCGGAGCAGGAAGCGGCCGTGCTTGTGGAACCCTCTGTCTGTCCATTCCAGAGGCAGGGCGAGCAACGGGACGTTAAGGTTTGTTTAGTTTGACCAGGAGGAGGATGGAAATGCCTTCCTGTCCCTCTCAGTCCAGGACAACAAAGACAGTGATTACGCACCGTTTACCAACACTGGTTTCGAGTGGGGCTTGTGGTGCACAAGGGTACTGCAAGTGGTTACGTGGGATTATATTCTTACAAATAGACGAAATTTACAATAATAATAAAAAAAAGATATACATCATTGAAAATAGACACTTGATTAATATTGTTTCGTAAATACAGCACTGTGGCATGTTATTATTTCAAGACGAGTCCTGCTTTCTGCATTCCGTCGTATGTTCTCCATTGTCATGTTCTTCCATTGATGTTTTGTGTTCATTTGTGTTTGCTAAATAAGCACACTGGGGAGCATAATTGGCATTGCTGACTTCTGGTTTCCGCCGTTTTCCCCACTGGCCGCGGACGTCCTGCCGTGATCGTTGAGCGCTGGGTCTCAGCCACTGCACGCCGGCGTGTCTCTCCTCCAGCCCGTCTGGGCCCTGCGTGAGGCCCTCGGGGGTCGACCGGGGGGGGGCATGCGTGAAGCCGGAGGTCAGCAGCCACCGGTCCAGAGGAAATCAGAGACGGCCCGGAAAAATGAAGTCCACCAACGCTTTCAAAAACGGCCGGTCGTATCCGGCGTGGAGGCGCAGGATGCCGGGCGTGAGGATGAGGGGGCGCTAAAGGAGTTCACCTCCGATCATCTGCCCCCCCCCCCCCCCTCGGGGACCTCCACGTCATCTCCCCTCCCGCTCTCCTCGCGTACGCTTTTTTTGAAACCGCCGCCGCCACCCGCCCACCTGAGTGAACCCGAGGGTGATCCGAATCCCAACAAAAAAGTTGCGGCGCACTGCGATCACAATGTAACATAGAAGCCATGGTCACCGTCAGTGGTGACCATGGCTTCTATGGAGTTGTGGACCGACCCACCAGACCCCCATGTTCCCCAACGTGATGTGACCTTCGAGACCCTCCACAGGACCCCTCCCCCCCCCCCCCCCCCGAGTCGCTGCACGTCTCTGTCGGTTACCACCGGTTTTAATAGTCATAGATATTAGTTATCCGTTTACTTAGGGAGGCGGGCGGGCGGGGGGGGACGGGATTCTGCTATCTCCGCTTTCCGGTTCTTGTTTTCCGTTCAGATTTACTTTGTTTGGGTAGATTAAGGGGAAAGCACCTGGGTTCTGGCCCATCGCGGGGTGGTCCGGGGGGGAAATTTTGTGTCTTTTTTTTTTTTTTTTTTTCTTCTCCTTCTTTTCAGGTTCTCCCCATATAGTGTAGATTCACGCTGCTGCTGCTGCAGCCCAGTGGAATGAGTCAAGTCTTTTTTTTTATTCTGTTTGCACTCTGGTGTGTCAGTGTTAAGACAGGCTACCGGCAGGCGGATGTCAGGGAGGGGTGACTCTAACCCCCCAGGGGGGGGGGGGTGGTCTTTGACACCGTGTCCTCCTGGGGATCCTCTGAACCCTGACATCAAGAGGCTCGGGGGGAGTGTAGTAGCTGCAGCATGGCGCCCGGCCGCCGCCGTGGTGATCCACGCTGTTGTCCTGACGGTGCTCACTGTAACCGGGAGCTCGTCGCTCCTGTTTTTGGTTCCCAGGTTACAAAATAAAACGGTTTTTGGTGCGTGTCTTAAAACGTTCAAATCTGTAGTTCAAAAAGTCTCTTTTTGTTTTGTTTTTTTATTCCATCAGATGAATGAGTCGTTCT
>JAXIVH010000150.1:0-5000 GCA_036785325.1 Urophycis tenuis
GTGTGTGTAGATAAGGGAAGATAAATTTAGAAAATATTTATTATTGAAAATGCCCTGACCTCAGTGTAAGTCAGTGGCCACCAAGTTACACAAACACTTCCATAAAGGAGTCTCTATGACCCCCTAACACCAGTTAGGATGTCAGGGAGTGAATGCCATTGAAAGAGTTTATTGTACTCGTGGATAACTACATTTTGGGGAGGAAAACGAGGGGGGCAAAACGAGGGGGCAAGCCGGAGCATCTCTCCGTGCGTGACTCCACGGGCCCCAGGGCAGTACTTCTGTTCTGTGCTGTCGGCCAAGCTGGAAATACTGTGTTGGGTTTCAATCGAAGAAGAAGAAAAAAGAGAGAGAGGGAGATAAAACGATGAATAGATGAATGAATGAATGTTCCAACAGTGCTACAGTCCCAAAGCTTTGTAGGACTGCCAGAAAGGTGCACATTAAGTGATGTGAAACCTGGTGTGAACCTGGTTTCTCCCTTCCAGTTATATCTCCACTCACAAATAAAACAAAGTGCATGTTGTAAAGTTGTAATGTTGTCAACGGCAAGTGCTTTTGGGGGTAAACCAACTGAAACCTCTCTACGAGGGTTCAATCGGTTTACCCCCCCCCTTCCCCACCCACTTCTCCAAACAATGAGGTCCATCCAGCATGACCTCAGACAGGTAGACAGTTAGGTCATGATGATCCTATCTGCTGCTCACGCACCATCACAGGCTAAAATAAGCCTCATGTTGATGAGAGTGAAGCGCGTTTAGAAACCACTGACTCTTCCTCCTGCTTGTCTCCTCCTCTTCCCTCTCCTGCGATGGACTCATTACTCTCCCTGGATGTTGTGGTAAATAAAAGGGTTTGTTTTGGTCGTCACCTGGTGGAAAGGTGTTCAGCGGTGTGTGTGTGTGTGTGTGTGCGCATGCGTGTGTGCGTGCCTGCGTGTGTGTGTGTCAGTGTGTGTGTGTGTGTGTGTGGGAGTGGGGGGGGGGGGGGGGGGGGGGGGGGGGGGGTGGAGGAAGGGGCGAGGGTGAGGGAATGGGGGAATCTGACAGGTAGGTACAGGTAGGTACAGGTACGGAGTCAGCAGGAAGGGATCACCGGGAAGGTTCTGCTCAGCTGTGTGTTGTAAGCGCAAACAATCAAGGAGAACAAAATGTAAACACAGATACTCCTGCAGCCACATTGTGTCTGCGGTGTGTGTGTGTGTGTGTGTGTCTGTGTGTGTGTGTGTGTGTGTGTGTGTGTGTGTGTGTGTGTGTGTGTGTGTGTGTGTGCGTTTGTGTGTGTGCGTGTGTAGGTATCAGTGCATCAGTGTGTTTACATACTCAACAGTTAAAGTCTGTCCTTTGTTTGGCTTGAACAGGTGAGCATATCTGTGTGTGTGTGTGTGTGTGTGTGTGTGTGTGTGTGTGTGGCCGCATGTGCGTGTGTTATAATTTTTGTACAAATTTGTTGACATCTGTACACTGGCAAACTTACAAAGCTGTTTTTGCACATAAATAAAAATAAGGATTATATGTGAGACTAAATAGAATGTACAAACGTAAAGTATTGTATTTGTGAAATGAGATTCAGTAGAACAAGGTAAAATATATTATTATTCTCAGGATGTTTTCTATCACAATAACACTGCTCAAGACAACACAGTAACCCTTTACAACAGTGAACTAAGGCTCTTGTAATAATTCATTAATTGTGTTCATGTTAACTAAGATATTCATTCATACATGAACCCACTAACACTAACCTAACCTTAACAATAACCCTAACTCCTAAGCTGATGCTATATAATAATACTGCGTAAACTAATAGTAATCAATGGTTACTAGACCATTACTTAACTGTTACTTTACTGTTATCGCTGCATTAACTAATGTTAATGGATGGTTCATTCCTGTACCCTTATCGTTAAGGGTCCTGATTGACGGGACCTTAGAGGTGCTGACGTTCAGTACTCCTGGAGGTTCTGTAAGACATCCACAAGTCAGTACTCTGAGGTTTGTAAGACATCCACAAGTCAGTACTCTGAGGTTTGTAAGACATCCACAAGTCAGTACTCTGAGGTTTGTAAGACATCCACAAGTCAGTACTCTGGAGGTTTGTAAGACATCCACAAAGTCCAGTACTCTGAGGTTTTGTAAGACATCCACAAGTCAGTACTCTGAGGTTTGTAAGACATCCACAAGTCTTGGTGTGGCTTCCACCACTCAACATCCTCCCACATTTGAGGGCATTCAAGGCGGGCTTAGTGTCAATCAGTAATCAGTTGAACAGGGCGTGGCTGTTGGTACCTGCAGGGTTCTGGCTTTTTTTTGGAAGTGGTACTTTTTGCGTAATTAACTGAAGTGTATTCTCCATTCTTCCCAATAGCCCAGACTGCCACGGAAAAAGAGGCTGGCAGTTATCTCCCTGTATCTCCTCTTTCAAACACAGCCGTCCACTTGACTACAGTACGGAAATAATCCTATTAGCACTTGTGGCCTCCTGGGCTTCTGGTGACTTCAGGTGACCTGAACGAACCGGAGCCAAACACACAGTGAGCTGAACCTCATCTGAACCTCATCTAACAGTGTCATGACCCGAAAAGTGAACACGGTGGTGGCGGCGGCGTTCTGTTTAGTTAGTCATTTCCTGAATCCACAGCGTCACGGTCCGGCCACAGACCCAGAAATAAGATCACCCTCAAAGATACAGAAGAAATACTACTGCATTTCATCTGAAAATGTCACCCTAAACAGTTTTCTTAGATTAGCTCAACAGATACTGCTGTTGGCTAAATAATCCCTGGGCACTTAGAGCGAGTGGTGCTTAGAATTACTGCTCCACGATGGACTCTGAGAACGCCTTTCATCTTGTTTGTGTCCATATCTGTGTGTATCACATTTCTGTAGAAGTAGTATTAGTATTAAGATATTTTCATGTTCAATATGTTTACCATTTAAGGTGTTCCTTTGACCCGAGCCTTGACGTGAGTTTCGGACCACAAAGTGTAGCTGCAACGACGATGAGCCTGCAGCAGCCGTCCCCCTCGGGCTGACTCACCGTCCTGATCTCTGGCACCGGCCTGCACGGAAACCCTCAATTTAGTAGGTTCTCCAACTGCACAGTCTCATCAACAGTACAGGACAGCTGTCATTTGGTAAACTATAGTTTCATCACCTAATAACAGACCTTTTGTGCTCCCTAAATAAGCCAACCCGCTGCCCCCGAACGTTTCACATTTTCAACAAACTGTGAGCCGCCATGGACAAATGGTTTTGTCTTGGTGAACGGCTTTCACAATGTTTTAACTGTTAATTAAAAAGAGAGAAGGGCTCCATACTGAATCAACCGCCGTTGGGCTAAACGGGACACATTTCTGCCTTCTTACCCGATGCCCATTGGCTTGTCACCGGAGACAATGACCCCCTCAATGGAGCTGTCAATTTGGATCAGGCCGGCACGTTACCCCGGCAACCAGGGTCAGAGGGTTTGCTGCTGAGTCTGAGGACCGGGGAGGGGGCAGAGAGAGGGGGGCTGGGGGGGGGTATCAGCCCAGAGATACCCCTGTCTCATTAGTCCTCGCGATGCACCAGAGATAGGAAGAGTGTTTAATAAACAGCCAAGGTTGAACTTCTGCTGGACAACGCTGACTTGAAAGGTCAGCGCTGGACTGCGGGTGAATCAGTGCTATAACAGTCACCTGAGTCATGCTATAACATTGATTATTTGCGACAAAAATATATTAGCATTTGTAACAACTTCTGACTCATGACTCTCCACAGATTTCAAACCCTAACTTCTGTGTACATTTGACGTGTCTGTCATCCGGATCCACCGGGATCCAGCGCTCTGGTTCGTTGGTGGCGGACTCAGCCATTGGCTGAACTCTCCCCTCTGAAGAGCCGCAGGGCAGGTCACCACCGCTGGTTATTCTCGGTGCAGGGCCCACCAGCCCTGCATGGGGGAGACAAGATCTCAGTGCCCCAGGACGATGTCAAACTGCCCAACTGGCTTTCTGTTTGTCAACCTGAGATCCAGAGATCCATTGGGTTTAAATACATAGCACAATGACACAGATAAACAGCAGCTCTATTAACCAGCAAAGGTGGCAAAGTCTGCCTTCCCCCCCCCCCCCCTCCTCCTCCCCTCTCTGCAGAATGTTCTTTTTGTTCGGGGGCGAAGTGTGCCTCTCTCATGAGGCATTGTGGGGACACCCCCCCCCCTCCCACACACACACAGCCAGCCCACCCTCAGCAGCTCTGCGTCCTTATGTAAACCCGCACACAGACACACAAAGCTGCAGAAATGCATGCACACACACACACACACACACACACACACACACACACACAGACAGACACACACACACACACACACACATACACACACACACACACACACACACACACACACACACACACACACACACACACAGACACACACACACACACACACACACACACACACACAGACACACACACACACACACACACTACACACACACACAGACAGAGAGCCGGACACACAGAAAGGGGTCCCCTCTATTCTTCACCAGAGCCTTGTACTTTCTGAAAGAGTCTGGCTCAGATATCCTATAGGCAGGCACGACAGCTGTCGCAAGCACACACTTAGCCCCCACCCCCCTCCGCCACCACTTCCAACCACACACACACACACACACACACACACACATACACCAAACGCACACATCACCAGCCTTCACTCTCTATATCTGTGGTGGTCTCTATGCCATCGTCTGGGCTTTCAGCTTCCTGTCACCTCCAGCCTTTCCCCATCCTGCTGACTGTGGAGTGTGCCTGGACTCTCCCCCCCTCTTCCTCCCCCCTCCTCCTCCCCCCTCTCCTCCCCCCTCCTCCTCCTCCTCCTCGTCCTCCTCCTCCTCGCTTCAGACCCGGGACTCTTTGTTGTGTGTTGTGTTAAGTGAGACGAGGGGCTGGGGAGGAAGAGGATGGCGCAAGAAAGGCTATGAAGCAGAGATAGAAGAGGAAGAGGAGGAGGAG
>JAXIVH010000150.1:7500-10000 GCA_036785325.1 Urophycis tenuis
GCCGCTTGACCAGCCCAAGAGGATAGAACATGACGTCACCGTCCTTCAACCTCTCCCCCACATTTGTACATGCAGCCGACGCAGGCCTTGGCCGTTACGACCGGTCTCGTATGCACTTCAAACACTCGCTGAAGACGTGTGTACGTTGTGAGCATCGGCTGCCACTGCCCTGGGGGTTTGTGGTCTGTGTGTAACTGTGCTTACATTGTAGCCTGGCATGTATACGGTCACACAAGGGCGTGCACAAGCCAGTTCTTTGTTGGTGTGTGTGTGTGGTGTGTGTGCGCGCATATGTGTGTGTGTGTGTGTGTGTGTGTGTGTGTGTGTGTGTGTGTGTGTGTGTGTGTGTCTGTGTGTGTTGTGGAGACAGACTGGGCAGGTGTAGCAGTGAGCAGGAGTTGCCGGGTAGATTGGACCAGCCTGGTTGTGGTTGGCTGACCCTGTTCCTTTGTTTCACAAACTGTGTGTCATGAGCCCGCTGATTTCAGGGGCTGCTGACAAAGACGGCAGTAAGGAGCCAGAACACTTGGAGTGAGATACATCTCCCGCTGAGTCTGTTCCACTGCATACAAAAGTATATCATCGCCACACTTTTTTGAGAAATTCAAGGTCTTATTTATGTTGATTGAACAAATTGGCAGGAGGGACGTCTCTTTATCACTTCTTGATAGGGTTGTTTCACAACTTTTGACTTCCGTGCCTTGAGTAATCAGGCATTATGTCAACAGAAAATCACTGTCTAATGTCCAAATTAAGACTGATGCTACATTTGCCGCATTGAAGGACAAAGATGATTCAAGAGGAAAGAAGGATCACGTAATGTTCAAATCTTAACAATCTGAAACATTTTATCACTAAGTCTGCTGTCGGTTCTCGCTGTGAATACAGAAATTGACCTACTTGTCTGTTTCACCAAGGACACTTTTTTTTATTTTCTATTAGTTTCTGTTGGTTTCAAATGAAAGAAAACCAGGTGAATAAATTATTCACCTGGTCTCTCTGTCTGCATTTTAAATAGTATTGTCTCTCCTGCCTTACCAGGGGTGACCCCACTCGTTCAAAGACTCTGTGAAGTGACCAAGTCAATGCATCACAAAAACCTTCACATGCTCATACAAATGTTATTTTGAACACAATAAAACGGCTCCACAGCTGCATCCTGTTGAACATAGGACTGCTACTGTTCACACACACTACTCCGTACACACGCACAGACTCTGCACAATTACACCTATAAACCTTAACAGTTACATACATGAATTACATAATTCACCTAATCATTTACATGGACCTTACAAAGCCTATTCCGGTCATCATGTCTTCCTGCAAAGCATTTATTAGTGCAATTTTGTCAAATCATTAGCGTTTATCTCTTGATTCTGTGAGCACAGAATAGAGGTATGCTAACATCCTTTCTGAATTGCCAGTATAAAGCCTAACTTTACTATAATCTGCACAGCTCTTCAATTATTGCGATTGACATGTTTTATAGTCAGGCCAATGAAAATAAAAGCCTGCCTTTGTTGAAAGTCTACACTGATAAACAGAGTCAACAGACTCTTACGGTAAGGCGGGCCTCAGACAGGTGCACGGAGCAGCGATCAACAAACAGCTGGTATGAGGAAAACACCCAGAGTGTGTAACACAAGCACATGCATGCACACGCAGATGCATGCATGGTCACAACCATCAGAAGCATGCGGGTAGTACGTGAGCAGGACTACATACATGCAGGCTAACAATGATGTGAGGTTCACGTACACACGTGCAGGCATACGCACACACACACACACACACACACACACACACACGCACACATATGCACACAGATGCACGCACACGCACGCACACGCACGCACACACATGCACACACATGCACACACATGCACACATATGCACACACATGCACGCACACGCACGCACACACACGCACACACATGCACACACATGCACACATATGCACACACATACACACACACGCACGCACTGCACACGCATGCACACACATGCACACATATGCACACACATAAGTGCACACACACACAGACACCACAAACATGCACACATAAACTTACAGACAGCCAAACACAACATTACACGCATGCACACACACACACACACAGCACACATGCACATACAGAAACACATGCACACACACACACACACACACACACACACACACACAGCACACGTGCACATACAGAAACACATGCACACACACACACACACACACACACAGCACACGTGCACATACAGAAACACATGCACACACACACAAGCGTTTGCACAAGGAAGCCCACATCCACAGACACAACTTCCCGTCAACCATGATGTCAAAAGACGTACTTCTGGTTACCATCATGCTGATTTTCAGAAGAACTACAGCCATCAACCACAAACACACTCCCATCCGCAACACACTGTCTGACACATGTGGACACACACACACACAGACCCACACCCTTCTAATCTTTGACTGAGATGAGACATGTGACCATTT
>JAXIVH010000150.1:15000-32500 GCA_036785325.1 Urophycis tenuis
AAAGATGCCCCACTCAAATTTGAACATGGTACAGTTTTGTTCAATAAACACCCTGATGCAATCACTAGCCAACATCACACACACAACATGAAAGGGATTACATCCTGGACAAACTGTGAATACAAACACCCCTCAGCCACCGTCTTCTGTGCAAACGACGAACACAAGAACACTGCGCTGATTACACATTCTGCACAAACCGTGCAAAAAACATCTTATCTTGCACAAACCACGCATGTTCTTTCATCACCCACCAGATACTCATGTCCAAAGTGACCTCTCAGATACATGTCAGTAAGACGCAGGCACATTACTCAAGGAGTTGTCACGGGTCGCCCGTGGACATCGGGGATCGAACCCAGTATCTTTTGACTCAGAGCCGAACACATGAGCCGGCTGGGACGAGATCTCAGCCTCCCAATTAACGGCAAATATGATATGTTGTGAATCTGTGATAATACAATTTGATTCTGCGGACTGAAGAAGACCCTGGTCAGTGTGTGTTGGAGGAGCTGTGTGTGTAATAGATACCCACTCTGTACCATGACGTCAGCCTGGTCACTCTACCCCATGCTACTACCCAAGAGTACACAAGTAATGGTGCATGAGTAACCTGGTCACCTCTGACCACACACACACACACATACACACACACACACACACACACACACACACACACACACACACACACACACCTGGTTTACCTGATTACAGGTTCTGCAGAGAGAGAAGGAGAAGACCTGAAGCATTACTGCTGAACTGGCAGTTTTCATGAGGTGAAGTCATCCTTACCTGTGTGTGTGTGCCTCTGTGTGTGTGTGTGTGTGTGTGTGTGTGTGTGTGTGTGTGTGTGTGTGTGTGTGTGTGTGTGTGTGTGTGTATGTGTGTGTGTGTGTGTGTGTGTGTGTGTGTGTGTGTGTGTGTGTGTGTGTGTGTGTGTGTGTGTGTTTCAGACCGAAAGAGAGAGAAGCAGAGAGAGAGAGCGACTCAACTCAATTATGACCGCCATCAATCAAAACCACAACCACTAAACTGCACGATTGCCCGCTCAAATCAGTAATTCCAACAAATACAGCAACACACACACACACACACAGCCGCCTCATCATAACTACACTCTATTTTCACGGAATGACCATGGCTACCACACCAGTGAGAAATCCCCATCACACCATAAATCTGAGGCCTTTTTCAAAAAGTCCCACCTACTGCTGATTCAACACCTGGAGGGGTGACTTGGCATGGTACCTCCTCTCTCCTCCCAGGAGAAACATTTCTACTGAGATCAGAGACGCTCAACACTGACCGTCCATCTATCTCTGTCTGTGTCCGCCTGCCTGCACTAGCTGGGCCATTAGCTCATGGTACCAATCCGGCCTGTGAGCGAGAGACATAGACATCTCTAATCCGCTCTCTCACTCCCGCTCGCTCTCTTTGGGTTATTCTAGGAAGGCAGAGAGAGTGACAGAGAGAGGGAGGGAGAGAGAGAGAGCGCACATGCGCGGAACTGAGAAAGCCACAGAGCCAGAGAGAACAAGAGAGCACGAGACAGCTAGAAGGAGAGAGAGGGAACGAGAGAGCACACCCGAGAGTGAGAGAGCGAGCGCGTGCGAGAGAGAGCGAGAGTCCACACTGATTGCCAGCTCACTGTGTCATCTCAGCTTTCTTTACGGTAAGTGTGGAGTTCAGGGGAATAGGGAGCGAGAGAACAACAGTTCCCCATAGCAGTAATGGCGCTGGGAAGGCCAGGATTGTACTTTGGTCTCATCACTGATACCATTAACCCTTTACAGTTGACCCATTAGTCTCAAAAGTACCAACAACAATTCCCAACAGTTGCATTTACACACAGTATCTACATTATCAAACTATATAAACAATATCTATCTATCTCTCTATCTATCTATCTATCTATCTATCTATCTATCTATCTATCTATCTATCTATCTATCTATCTATCTATCTATCTATCTATCTATCTATCTATCTATCTATCTATCTATCTATCTATCTATCGATGATCTATCAATCATCTTTCAATCATCTTGATGATTGATTGATTGATAGATCGTCTACTTTCAATTTTGAGAGATTGAAAGTAGTTTGGACTAAAGTGACCTATCAAGGACATAAGGTCTATGCACTTCCTTTGTTATTATTATCACAATACTGACACATGGACTGAACAAGTGTTTGAGTTTGATGTGTGAAAAGTTAAGTAGAGCAGCACAATAAGTAGGCTGCCCCCCCCCCCCCCCCCCCCCCCCCATCAGCCGTCTGCTTCAATCAGGGAACATATTTCTTAAAAACTCAATCATCTGCCAGCACTGTTTTGACCTCTGTCTCTCTGTCTGTCTGTGTCTGTCTGTCTGTCTGTCTGTCTGTCTGTCTCTCTCTCTCTCTCTCTCTCTCTCTCTCTCTCTCTCTCTCTCTCTCTCTCTCTCTCTCTCTCTCTCTCTCTCTCTCTCTCTCTCTCTCTCTCTCTCTCTCTCTCTCTCTCTCTCTCTCTCTCTCTCTCTCTCTCTCTCTCTCTCTCTCTCTCTCTCTCTCTCTCTCTCTCTGTTGCTCCCTGCCTCTCTTTGTGTCTCTCTTTTTTCCGGGACTGGGTCTGTCTGAGAGCTTGTGCAGACGGCGGTTGTGTCTGGGTTAGAGGATGTAGCTGCAGGGTTTGGCACAGGACAGGCCCGACAGCAGCAATAAGGCCAGTCACCAGCTCTAGAGGGCTGCTGCTTTATATGTTCTGTGGAGTAAAATCACTGAGCAGCATCCAGCAATATGTATTTGAACAATGCATTTATACTTAAATGAATCATTTACTGAACATTTGGCCTTCATAAATAATGTATTATGAAGAGATTTCCACCATCGTTGATAATCTGACATATCTATGTCAAGGATGAGTCCAAATCAAATGCTACCTGATAAAGTGAGGTTGGGGTTATGTTTACCTTAGCCACACCATCAAATATTAAACAACAAGTATCTCACATGTATACTGTATATGAGCTTACATCTTATCAGGCGCATGATGAAATGTTGGTCAAAAGTGAACAATATTGTGACTGTTGTGGGTAAGATTCCACAGGCTCCGGTGTGAAACTGGGTGGCTATTGACCTGTATTCTCGAGTGAAGTCACTAATCCTTCCACTGTTCCTTTGCCAAACCCATACCGTGCCATGGAACAGCAGTGAAACTTCCCCGTGTGACCTTCCCTCCACTGTAATCAAAAGACAAATATGTCACTTTTGTCTCCAGCATCAACAGTTTCACACCTCTTGAGCTGGCTGGCAGCAGCCTTTCAGTAACTCATTAGCATATCAGCTTTCATCTGTAATCAGTGGTATCACTAACTGGAGCTGCTGAGCTCTGTCTCTCTCACGTCGTTGTGATGTCCTGCTCACCGGGGGGTCCTCATTGGTCAATGCTGACTGGATCAGGGCATTCAGAGAAGCTTCTGGGCAGTTGAGATGTTATGCAAATGTGTTGTGGAATGAAAGACCAAACACAACAACGTACTCAGGGAGAAGTTGTTTCTTCTTCTGTTACTTTTAACTCGCCGTCAATAAGCTTTTTTTAACTACTTGTTTTATTGTGTAGATACCTTTACTAACCTCATAACAATGTTTTGCCAAATAACCGTTCTAGGCTATAGTGGGCTGTAAAGGATTTTAAGTATCCTTATTCCCTTTTCATGTAAGTACTTGCAAAGGGAAGTCCCCTTGATAAAAAATAGTTCCTGTGATCATGGGACCATTCTGAGAAAGAAACTATCTGCAGTATAGTTTCTACGTAGGTGCTGGTGTGTGCGCAGAGTGCGAGTGTGAGAGTGTGAGTGAGTGAGTGTGTATGTCTGTGCGTGGGTGACCACTGGTTTGCTCAGCAGAGCCTGAGGCATTGCAGGGAAACTTGTTTTGTTCTTGTCAACCAACATGTATTTCTACCATTGAAATATTACAAAGGGTGTGTGTGTGTGTTTTGTGCTTTTGAGAGGAATACCTCATTATTATATTATTTCTTTGTTTGCATTCGCTTGCATTGCTCAACATTTTCCCTGTCCGAAGATTGGAAAACTGAATTCTTGCACATGTCTTCAGCTGAACATGTAGAGTGTTGACGTGGAGATCAGTCATGCAGAACCAGCGGTTGTGTCCTCCAACAACTGAGTGGCCATCAGCTCATGAACTCAAGCCTAGCACTCTGGAGCCGCGCAAAACCAGGCGCTTACTTCCCAAACACAAACATCCCTTTTCCACTTGGATGCACTGAACTACAACCAGCCTGTGCACCCCCACGGCTACACAGAGCTCAGCAGCCCCACGCTGACACTGCAGAAGCTGTGCACTCAAAACAAAGGAGAGCTCTCTCCCCTCTCTCTCTGCCCTCTCTCCCTCCTCTCTCTCCCCTCTCTCTCCCCCGCTGGCCGCAGCCCCTACCTCCCCTCAGTGGCCCTGGCTCTCGTGATGCAAGCTGTCACACAAGGCAGCTGGCGTACGAGCTGCAAAAAAAGGTCAATGCCTGGAAAGAGCGGACGTCACGGCCCACTTTCTGTCACTCTGCTGGAGCCGAAGCCGCGCTCTCCTGGGCCTACAGGCTCACTATCTGGCGCCCACACGCTCAAACCTTTCAGCACCACCTCCCCCCACCCCCACCCTCTGCTCTGCACGGCTTCCTGTAGAAGCGTCGCCGCCATGCAGGCTCAGTGTGGGTGAAGACACTGAAGAAGGTGCTTCCTGGCCCGGTTTGCCCAGAGAACAGCCCTGCAGGCCGGGGATCCTCAGAACCCTGCAGGCAGCGGGTTCCTCAGAACCAACAGCACCCTGACAATAAAGTGTTCTGACAACAGTGGCGTTTACGTTTACAGGTGTTTATTGAAAAAAACATAATAATAATGTATACAGTCATTCATTCAAGTTTGCATGTTATCAAAAACTGAAATCATAGTCCAAGAAAAGGATTGTGCTCATCAGGTCCATGGACTCGACTCAAACCGCCATTCCCAGGCACCCGCATAAAACGTCCTCATCATCCCAATGCTTTCTGATGGATGCAATGGGAGAAAAGAAAAGAAATAAAAGTCCAGGTTTTCTTCATCTCCAGGCACCTCCTTGGAGGTGCAGCCAACGTTTCGTCGTGTCTGCAGGCACAGGTCCAATAAAGCTTCCTTACTTTCTACTGTCCATTCCTAAGCAACTCATTCCATCAATGGCCACCACTGTTCCGCTGCCCCCTGTGGGGACGCGTCGGACCACCGTCACGTTCTCCTTCTGCATGAGCTACAGCAGCCCACGGGGGCTCCTCGTCAGTGTCCATCAGGTCCTGAAGTCCTGGGGGGGCGTCACACCTGACCCAAGTCCACGTTGGGGGACTCCCGCCTCCTCCCCAGAACTTCAAACCCATCCTCCATGGGTAAATCCAAACCGAACGTGCTGACCCACAATGCACTGGGTGCAGCCAGGGTGCTATAGAGAGCCACAGCTTTCTAATCCAAGCAAGGGTTGGGTGGGCACAAGGCATTGTGGACCCTCCCAGTAGGCGAGACTCAGCTCCTTTACGTTCTCTTCGTGGTCATCTTCCTCTTCATCGTGTGAAGTGTGGGCGATGGCTCGGTTCTTCAGCGTTCTGGGAGGGTGATGGTGGGCACCCAGTCGTACATGCTGCGTCTCTCTTCACAGAAGAGGCTGAGCTTGTCCAGAGAAGGGTCTTTCCATGGTTTTGCACTGGGGCTCTGCATGACAGAGAGAGAGAGAGAGAGGTTTCGGTTAGGTATCGGTCTTAAAAGAAACACGCGCGCAGACACAGTACAATGCCACGGGAGAAACGAATGGTTCAACGGAACACAGAACGTACCGTGACAAGAATGCAGTGCGCGTCCTTTGGTTCGCCGGTGGCGTCAGTGCCCACGAGATCCGCGAGGCGCTCGATGTCGTTGACGCGCACCACGTTGATGTCGTTGTCGAAGCAGAAAGCCTGGATGAGCGTGAAGTGGATCTGGAGAGCGATGTCACACTCGTACTCCTCATCGGTGGCCAGAACGCAGAACGCCACGCTGTCTGGGTCACTGTTAAAGCGAACGGAAAAGGAACCCCGTTAGAATATAATCATCCATGTGGCAATAGCAAATCCAAAAATGTAATCAATTCTGTAAAAACGACGATCAAATTGCTTTACTTACACATTCATAATTTTTGCCGATTCGTAGACGCCAACCGTCAAGTAGTCCTGCTTCTTTGCAGCAACCAGCAGGTCTTCCAAAGATGTGCCTGCACTTTGCACCCTGACAAGAGAAACCCAAATCGTTACACTCACGAAAACAACACTGAACCATTCACCAAACAAACATGTATGTTAGGATGTACAGTGCGCCTATTAGTCAAATCTAGTATTTACCTGTCAACAATTTCCATGGTAGTTTCTTGTCCGCGTACCTCTTCCAGAGTCATGATTGTAATCCAAATGCGATCGGGGTTTTGCAACGGTGAGAAAAGAGAGTCACAATGATGTCCGTAAACGATCCTGTTGTAAGTGCGCTCTGACACTGACTGTCAGCTGCCTTTATAGCCGGCCCGCGTCGTTTCTCGGCAAGAGTCCTCCGCCTCTCCGATTGGCGGAGAGCAGCCGCGGTGACGAAAGCAAAGTCTCTGTGCTGCATGTTGACAGCCCCACGTGGGGCGGGATCAGTTCCATAACGGAGAATCCCCCCTCTCCTCTTCATCATCACACACAACAGCGGGGAAAACACCCCACCCCCCGTAAGGAAAATCTGGTATCTATTGAGCGAATGTTGTTGCATTTCCGGTGAAACGGTCCACTCAAATGAAGAATACTGGGAATGGCCTAATTCGGCTTGCTGTAAACCCGCTTGTTTTGTTTTTTTGTGGGTTTTCTAATTGTTTTTGCACCAACTGTGTGCAGAGAAGTGTAGAAGATGCAACAAGGGCAGAATTAAACGACCATCGCAAGCAAAACGGGCGAAACTAATATATGGAACCCTTTCTACACCCTGTCCGACTATTATAAGACGTCTATTATTACACATTTAATTTTTACCAGCAGAAGCCTATTTTAGGTGCCAGGGACTCATCATCACTAACACCAAACCGTCTTGTTGTGTTGACGTAACCTCCTGTGGTCCATGTATATTTATCTTGCATTATGCTTTTGGAGAGTAGTAGCTTTTGGGTAGTATACCTAACTTGTCGTCCTCTGATATAATTCTCTTCTCGTGTAGAGGGGCCCCCGCCATGTTGGCAGTATTTCACGGACGCGTGGCAACCTATTGCCAGGACAACAGCGACCCTGTGTTAAAATAATAGGGCTCGCGCTCCACCTGCTCCTCTTTCTTTCATGGACTGTGTGTGTGTGTGTGTGTGTGTGTGTGTGTGTGTGTGTGTGTGTGTGTGTGTGTGTGTGTGTGTGTGTGTGTGTGTGTGTGTGTGTGCGTGCGTGCGTGCGTGCGTGTGTGTGTGTGTGTGTGTGTGTGTGCGTGTCACTTCTTATCGCCCACATCCAGAGTGGAGTCTCCGACAGGGTCTTGACAGATGCGACCCTCCTGCAGAGCGGCACGTGCCAGACTCGTAACACCGATCCAGGCTGCATGTTGTCATGTCTTCAGACTGGTGCTCTGTGCAGGGAATACAGGATGCATACATTTTACCTTTTCACATTGGGTGTGATTCGTGAACAGCAGCTGCTGTGTGTTTAGATCAAATTTAAAGCACGTAGATGGCAATTGTTGAAAAAAAAAAAAATAATATATATATATATTTTTTTTTTAATCGATGTACTTACTGGGTGGTCTTGAGAGGTGTAGGCTGATTGCATAAGAGCTGCGTTCACGCCCGTATCTTCTATCTGCGTATCAGTAGCGGTGATTATTGATGGCTGGTTCTGGCTACAAGTGAGCCTGCTCTGCCTTCTGGCGGCCAGCGAGGGGAGTGACGGCCACGCTCAGCGCGCGTGACCGTGACTCATGATGCGTGATCCTGACTCACCGTGACGATTTGTGCTTCATAATAAACCACGATTTATACCAAATAAGACAGAGGCATATGCATAAGCTGGACTCATATCCATGTTAACGAGTCAAAGCAATAGACCATAAACAGGGTAACCTATATTATGAGGCATTAATGATACATCAGTGCAATGAATATATATCCTGCCCACGTAGGGTATTTATATTTTCTTTTCAAGATATTGTTACTCAAGATATTTGGGTTCGATTTTACATTATTAGACCTACGGATAACGGATATTGTCGTGCTTTTCGCGTGAAAGCATCTAGCATCCAATCGAGTTGCGAAAGAGGATACAGGTTACACACTCTTTACTAATGAATGTAGAAAATAACTACTAGACACGCAAAGCTTTAACCGACTCGTACCGCAGACGTATCGCTTTGTTTTTGTCACATGAATTCGAAAGTCAGCTTTTCTCAAACCAATGTGTGCAACAGACCCATATCCCAAACAGTGAAGTCGGAGTTTATCCTGATGTATAAAATGATTTATTATTATTATCGTACATATTCAGACACGTATTGTACATACAGAAAGAGTTCCTATGTATGGAATGACTACAACCATTCAACCTTATATACAACCCATATATATGGACAGTGACAATATCAGTGCCAGTTTTTTTGACATGATTAACATTATATTATAAACTTACAGTAAATTGTAAAAAATCTTTTAAATGATACTAAGATTCCATTTATCACTGTTAGGTAAAAAACAAAACAAATAAAAACACCAAAATGCATCACTGACAGAACAGGTCATTACATTTCTGAGTCCCAGTTCACAGGGACATCGCATTCGACCCTTATTCTCGTGCAGACATCCAGAGATGGCGCGGTTCTTCAAAGTTGTAAAATCATCAGGTAACATTGGTCAGGAAAACTTCAGTTTGCCCTGTTACATTTTTTTTAATGTCTAATAAGACACTTCCTTCTACCGTCTACTGTGGAACATAAAATAAGTGAAACGCAAAAAAAAAAAAAATACAAATGACACATACGCATGAAGTCCCTTGTTACAAGGGAAGCTCAAATAAACAATGTACACTATTTACTAAATGGCCAAATGTCCTGCAATGGCTATAGCAGTACAGCGGTAAGGTAGCCGCTCTAGATCAAGCGTCATGAGAATAAAGCTGTATCCTAATGACTTGTTCTGTGCAAACAATACGGTGAGAAGCTTAGATTCTTCAGTATGGGCGGAGCGCGCGTTTACTGGCAAAAGACCTGCTAAAGTGGGTCAGAAGCTTCCCTTGAGAAGATGCTTTCTGGACCACACCCTCGCTCAATGCTCACACTTCCCTTTAAAGTAAGGCATGACCCATTAGTCATGAATGAATTTTAACACACAGACCGTGAATACAATCTCTGCCATGGCCTGCTCCTGATCCAGTAATGAAGAATGGCTAAATGCAATCAATCTCATGGCCTCTTTTTGATTACAGGGAAACAAAAATCAGAGCAAAGTGCTTGGTGACGAACAGTAGTGCCATCGCCCAACAAAGTCCCATAGAGGGTATAAAGCAGAGAAGCTTAGAACAATGTTAACCCCTCAGCCTACAGTATACTGACCTGCCCTCTTCCCCCCACCCCCCCCACCCAGGGGACACGCCCCCCCCCCCCCACCCAGGGGACACGCCCCCCCCCCCACCCAGGGGACACGCCCCCCCCCCCCACCCAGGGGACACGCCCCCCCCACCCAGGGGACACGCCCCCCCCCGCCAGGCCGCCTCACATCTCGTCTGACCGGTGCTGCTGCAGGATCACCGTGGTGGGGTTTCTCTCCAGCCAGTTCTCCTTGGACGCCGCCGCGTCGTACGCCACGGCGGACGCCACGATCGCGTCGGCGGGTCCGTCCGGCGAGCCCCCAGCCCCGCCCCCGGCCCCGCCCCCGGCCCCGCCTCCGGCCCCCGCGGCGCCGCCCGCCGGGGCGCTCTCGGGGAAGTCGGCGGAGGAGTTGCCGTTGACGGCGGTCTCCGAGTCGGGCCGCTCCACCCGCTGGTAGTCGGGCGTGTGGTTATTCTGGCCGCCGGCGAATACCGCCTTGACGTTCTCCACCTCCGCCGCCGGCACCAGGAGCAGCCGCTCGTCCTCGTCCGGCTCCACCACGTAGCTGACGGAGTCGGCTACGTCAGCAGGCAGCGAGCGCAGGGTCCGGGACATGACTGCAGGGGGGAGCGGAGTGAAGAAGAAGAAGAAGAATTACTCTTTTGATCCCGTGAGGGAAATTTGGTCTCTGCATTTAACCCAATCGTGAATTAGTGAAACACTCAGCACACAGTAATGGTGAGGCACACAGTGAGGTGAAGCACACACTTGAACCCGATGCAGTGAGCTGCCTGCAACAGCGGCGCTCGGGGAGCAGTGAGGGGTTAGGTGCCTTGCTCAAGGGCACTTCAGCCGTTCGTACTGGTCGGGGTTCGAACCGGCATCCCTCCGGTTACAAGTCCGAAGCCCTAACCAGTGGTTAGGGTGAGAGACACAGGGACCCCTCTACAGGACACCTGGTCACTGCCCTCACTAACGAGGTGAAGCTCAATCAGCCCCAGAGTTAACGCAGCTCTAATGTGTGTTCAGTCTCAGTCTGTGTGTCGCTCACGTCTCGCCTACCGTGTCTAGGAACTGTATGTGCCTAAATGTGCGCCCTATGTTGTGAAAAGGACTCTTTGAGGACACCTCCATGACTAGTTCACTGTGCATACTACACATGACCACGTACCTGAGGAGGGCGTGTAGAGCTCCTTCTGTTCTGTACGGCCCCCGAACGGATTGACGGAGGGAAAGATGATGAGGCAGAAGGAGAGCAGGAACACCTGAGGATGATAGACACCAGGTCAGACCCTCACCTGGGGTTGGAGCCCCCCCCTAAGAGCTCCACGACACCAAAATCAACGTTTGTGGAGAATTGTCAGCAGTGGAAAAAGGTTTTACAACGCAGGTTGTAAACACAGGATAAAATCCCCACCAAGTCACCTATATTCCTACATCATTGTTACCAACATCTCCACCAGTGGTGTCCGCTGCCTTACCATGATACACGTGCTGGTGGTGCTGGTCTTCATGGTGGACAGTTTCACCAGACCCTGCAGCTTCTTCAGCTGCTCTATCAGAGATCTGGGGGGGAGGAGCAGAAGGTGAGGTTCACGGCTGCTGCTGCTGGAGGACTCTCTGCATAGAGACCAGGGTCTTTAGGGCCGGTGTGTGGGCCACTCACATGTTCTGTTTCTGCAGCAGGTGGACCTTCTTCTGGAGCTCCAAGTTATGTGCTGTGCAGATGGCCACTCTGTGTCGGAGGACGGCGCGGTCAGTTCACATGTTTGGTGGTTGTTTCACGTTTGCTAAATTGTTAGCTGTTACATTTATTATCAAAATTACTATTAACTAATCTGATGGAGTGGTGGCCATCTGAAGGCAACACAAACAGCACAGTAATAGAGAAGGTCTCTGAGGTTCTCATTAAATGAGCTGAATTGAATAAATGTCATTTAGCGTTTCATCCCACTTTCATCCAAAGGCTCTCATCATTTGTGCTCAGCGTTGTTTGACGATGGCAGGACTCGAACCCGCAGCCGAGCCAGACAGAAGCTCCATCTACCTGTTCTCCAGCCCGTCCACATAGACCTTCTTCTTCTTGCGGCTCTCCTGAGCGGACTGCTTATTGCGAATCTTCCTCCTCACCCTCTTCAGGGTTCGTTCCTCGGCCTGCAACACAGACGCACGCACACGCGCAGACACACACACACACACGCACACACACACACAGAAATACACAGACACACGCACGCATACACATGCACATGCACACACACCAACACCAACGCACACACACACACACAGGTTCAAGACTCGGGTATCGAGATGCCCTTTGTGCATTATTATAAGAGCAAAAGAAAAACCGTTAACCATAACCATGTATTTTCATTCTTTTACATTCTGGTGATTTATTAGAAGCCTACAGTGGTAATGCATGCAGGAGAGCGGCTGCTTACCTTAGTGAGAGGCATGTGTGTGGGAATGGTCGCGCCCTCTTTAGCCAACAGCCGTTTCTCCTCTTCAGTCAGCACTATGTCCTTAAACTGAAACTAGGGCAACAAAGAACACCACATTGACACCACGCAGGATGGACGGTGGCCACTAGGTGGCACCAAAATCCTGGATGACATCATCATAGAATGATTATCATCATAGAAAATGGTCAAATAACAAGCGTCCCTGAGATGTTAAATGGGGCTGAGTGAGTGAGACTGACCTCGTTGTCCTGGTCAAACCCTGTTGAGTCCTCTGCGGAGTCCTCGATGGAGAGGGTGTAGGGCAGCTCATCGCTCAGGTCCTGGTCCATCGGCTCACCCTCAAAGTCATCTGGCACCACCAAAACAAGAACAGTGACCTCTTGTGTTCATCTGGATAGGAAATAGCTTTTCAGCTCCAAACATCTAACAAACTGTCACAGTGAGAACACTTGAGCGGCTGAACGTTAGCGACTGTTCCCTTCACCCTGCAGCTCCTCTCGTAGCTCCGGCTGCTCTACCTCTGCCAAAGGACTCAGCTTGTCGCCATGACACTTGCTACAAGCTAAAAATGATTGAATTCAAAACAGTGGTGAACACCACTTCTGCTGAGCTGTACATAACGGAAGATCAGGATATCTTAGGATATCCTGCCCAGCACATGTCACAAGGTGTTATGTGCTGAGCTTCTGTAGCTGATTAGTTTGGTGTATGAACAGGTCCTGTTGAGGGAGCGAGGACCAATACCAATTCAATCGATGCTGCTTTAAACCTCCCTAATCTGATGAGGAAATGTGTCTGAGCTGATCATTTGAAGAGACACTCTAGTAGAATCAGTGGTATGATCCAGAATCGGATTGTGTTTCTGTAGCAACGTTAGATACAAGTGGATACAACAAGATACAACAAGTGGCGGGGGACGTCCTGATCAAGACGTGGTACACACCCAGATCAATGAACACGTCCACGTCTGGCTTCTCTGCCCTCACACTCTGCAGGGCGTTCAGGTCCTGCTGGCTGCCCTGAGCCAGGGAGTAGCAGTGGTCCGTGTGCACCGCCAGGGCCTCGGGGTTCTCCGCCTGGTGGTCTGGAGGTGGCAGGGGACTGTCGGAGTACACCGGGCTGGGCTGGGAGTAACCGGGGCTGGGCATGGGGTCGCCGTCGCTGTCCTGGGGGCTGGGGCACGCCAGGAGGCTGCTTCCGTGTCCGAGGCCGCCGCTGTCGTCGGAGATGCCGCTGTCGCTCCCCAGGGGGGAGTGGGAGGGGCAGGGAGCGGGGGGCACGCCGTGGTCGCCCTCCAGCAGGCTGGAGATGAACTCCTCAGTATCGAAGCCAGTCAGCATCTGGGACAGAAGGGAGCGGGGAAACTGATTTACAGCAGTCGATGTCGTCCTCATTCCCCTGTATTTACGGTCAATCCTGCCCCTCGTTTCCTTACTGCGGTCAGCGCTCACGGCTCTCGTCGGGGCCTACCTCCTGCTCAGAGAGCCAGTCTTCGATCAGTTCTTTCCCGTCGCCGAAGAACGGGCCGGTGACGCCATCGTCGCCATCTTGGAAGAGGAGCCCTAGAAGCTCAGCTCCATCCATGTCAGGGAGGTCCTCGCTCGCAGACATGTTGGGAATACTGGAACACACAGCACACATGTAGTGAGACCTAGTGGTTGGGGTTTGTGGTTCATTCATTTCACGATTCTGCACTTTAATTTTTAACAGTGACGTGAAGAAGCCGAGCTTTAAATAAAGGTCATTTTTTTGTCTTGTTGGAAATGTTGTCTCTTATCTAAAACGCTGACAGTGTAACATTAATCGAAGTGTAATAATTATGTTTTTCATGTGAAATACATTGCAATCTATTTGATCTGAAAGGTCTTTGAAGCTCAGGCGTGGTTCATGTGAACGATAAGGAAATCCTCAGAACAGATGGACAGCTTGCTGATCTAGCTGCAAGCATCTTGATGTTGCATCACCACTGACTTCATCATCTTCACCTCGTGATCACGACACGCCCACAAGAACGATCATGAGCCAAAACATGATGTGTGCATGGCAAATAACATCCACGTCGCTGATTTTCACTTCATCCAAACATAATATTCAATCTGTATGAAATCACAGCTCCGTCGGGTCGTGGTCCAGTGGCCTTGTTAGAACAATGGAAGAGTGGTCGAGTAATGTGTGAGGGCCACTTATTCAACACGGTGTAGATCCACACCGATCTACACAACGATTGATGTGTGCGTGTGTGTGTGTCTATATGCAAGTCCTTTGTGTATATATAGATATATTATATATCTATATATATACACAAAGGACTTGCACTTTTACTCCCCAATCACAGCTAAAATGATAATATTAGCTTCTGTGCTTAAAGTAGCAAGCCTGCTAAATGTATAGAGAGCGTGAACGTCGCTTTTCAACATCCGACAAATATTCTGGAGCAAACAAATGTAGTATGTCCTTACCTTTTAATAACCTTTGGATGAATGGCATGCGAGTGCGTGTGTGTCTGAACGTGTGTCTTTTGGTGGATCTTTGTTTTCTGACAGGTCTCTCCGGGGGGGTTTACGCTGTAGACTCTGGCCGAGCCTCTTCCGGGTGAAGTCACCTTCCAACGAGACAAAAATGACGTCATCGCGTCAAGACGGCCGGAATGCGTGCAGAAGTTATGGCCTTCTGGGAAATGTAGTACCTCGCTTTTCTTCTTACACAGACACACGCACACACACACACGGACGATTGACTCCAACGAAACAACAACGAAACTTTGCATCACATTGATCATTAGCACATTCCAGAAACAAGACCTATATGTGTTTACTATGTGACTGATTTACACTCATTCCGATGGCACTGTAAATGAAGATATTTCACTCAGTTCCGTAATATTAGAATATCATTTATTTTACATGACTTTAAAATATGGCATCACACAATGAGCCCATTATCAAAATAAGATGAATCAATAACAAAAAATAAATCACCCATAAATTCCACCATTTGTCAACAGCAGATAACTTAAGGTTTTATAATATCCAATGATTTATTAAAATGTTCAAAACATGAGTAATGATTACCTTGGACACAGCTAGCCAATCTAGGGCAAATATCTCATAGAGATAGATTAAATAAGATATAACATCTCTGTATTACATTCAAACAATGCACTCCATTCATTTCATGCCATGCTTTAAACACGAGTAGAAACCAACCTTTATGACTTCAAAACAAAGCTATATAAAAGTAAAGGTCTCTATAAACAGTGCAATTGCTCCTTAACAAACAGAGAGGCCATGTCTTCCCTGCATACAATATAAATTTTCATTGATCCCCAAGAACCACAGACTGGTGTTTAATAGGCTTTCCTGGTGTTATAGCATAATTGAGTATTAGACTGAATCAAGTCATTTTCATTACCACCACATTAGCGGCGTACAACAGGAATCAAATAACTGTACATTTCATGTCTCCAAACCTAATAACAGTGTTGTAGTTTTCAGTACAGGTGCAGATCCACATTAAAACAGAACAGACAGTGAGGATCCGACTCGGAAAAACCCGCTGTCAGAGACTCATCCCACAGGACACACGAGACAGGAGCTCCACGCCGAGTGGCTGCAGCGACCTCCACCTCATCCTGAGAGAAAAGCACTTTGTTACACCTGACCATCAACCCGGCGCGATCCACGCAGCCTCCTCTCATTGACCAATGGTGTTTAATAATTGGCCACAAACATCCACGACTGTCTCCGCCCCCTTGATCCCGCCTCCAGGTGACAGGGCGGGCCGCCCGTCACAGAACCACGCACAGCTTGGAGGTGTGCCTCAAGCTCCGGTACACCTTGAGCCTCTCCTTCTTGCCGGCGGCGCTGGGCTCGGCCGGCCGCGTGGCCACCGGCATGCTGTCCACCGCGCGGCGCTTGTGCGCGCGGTGCAGGAGGATCCTGTAGGCCCCGGTGATGGAGCTCCGGCAGTCCTTCCCCTGGTTGTTGAGGATGTGCTCCGAGGTGATGCCCAGGGCCTCCAGCGCCGCCCTCACCTCCGCCTCCTCCTCCTCCAGCTCCGAGGGCCCGTCGCACTCGGCCAGGTAGGACGGGTCCAGCTTGAAGGGCTCCATGGCGCGGGGGAAGTCCACCGGGAGCAGCCACTCGCAGCCCATCATCTGCTCCACGCCGCAGCGGTCGCTGGGCTGCGGCTGCAGGACGCCCCGGATCAGCCTCTGGCAGGCGTCGGGCACCCAGGGGGGCAGCGTGTAGGCGCCCTCCAGGATGCAGCGCTTCAGCTTGGCCACCGTGTCGGCCCTGAAGGGCATGGTGCCCGTCACCATGAAGAACAGCATGACCCCCAGGGCCCACACGTCCACGAAGACCCCCAGGTAGTGCTCGTCACGGAACAGCTCGGGCGCGGCGTACGGCGGCGAGCCGCAGAACGTGTTGAGCGTCTCGTCCCGGGAGCTGAACGTGCTGAAGCCGAAGTCGCCCACTTTGACGCACGTGCTGCAGGCGTAGAAGACGTTCTCGGCCTTCAGGTCTCGGTGGATGATGTTGTTGTCGTGCTGCGGAGCGGAGACGACAGCAGTGGCAGGAGAGGGATCAGCTCGGGGGACAACTAATACACAAAGGTTCAACACAAAATGAACATCCATCTGTGATACAGTAGGGATACTCTATAGGGGAAGATGCTCTTCAACAATAATTCACATGATGTTTATCGTGTAACCATGGGTTGTTTTGCTCAGTAGCCGCTGACCATGTGCTTGACAGCGGAGAGGATCTGGGAGAAGACGATCTTGCTGTCGATGTCAGAGAGCTTCCCCTCCATGGTGATTTTGGTGTAGAGCTCCCCTCCCCCGGCATACTCCATCACCAGGTGTAACCGTGACAACGTCTCCACCACCTGGAGACGGAAGGAGAACCTTTAATGACCAGAATATCCGAAGGAGAGGATGCAGGGGCCATTAAGAAAGCCCTCGAGATCAGATCAGGCTGTTTTTACACACTTAGATTAGGGTTTGTGCTCTGTGTGTTCGAGACAAACAAGAGAAAAAATAAACTTAGAGTCAGGGTGGGGGAGAGAGGAAGGGACATTATGTATATTTTTCTTGTCATCACGTTGTATTATTCATGTGTTTTTTCATGGCTACCTCAATACTTCCCATAAACACTTCCCTAAACGCAGGTGGAAATCCAAGTACAGAAGTACCTGGTATCATTAGATACCATGAATGAGAACAACAGAATCCCCTGGCTCGGGGCGGGCTCCAGTGGAAACCCTGCAGAGCTTGAACATCTCGTGAGCCAGGAGGGACTCGCCTCGTACAGACGGATGATGTTGGGGTGCTGCAGCTGCTCCATGCTGGAGATTTCCCTGGAGAGAAGCCTCTGGGTTTTCTGATCCAGCTTGGTCTTGTCCAGGATTTTAATAGCCACCTTATCTGGTGAGAGACAAGATGTCAGCCCCAGCGTGTAAGACCAG
>JAXIVH010000150.1:35000-57500 GCA_036785325.1 Urophycis tenuis
ACTAAATATATATTTTTCTATTTAGCATATATATTGTCATGAATAAGAGTCCATCATAAGTTACAAGAGCATTAATCGACAAGCAAATGCTTGATTAATTATTATACTTTGTGACGGGGAGAGGTTGGACCCAATTGCAGCACACAAAAAGGCAGGTATGATTTGTAATGACTTATTATTGTCACACACAATAATCAGAGCCGGTAACAGACCAGAGGAGAGGCCGGCAGGAACCAGGAGACACGAAGTTCACGGTCGGGGACAGAAGGCGGAGGTGATGTCCAGGAAGGCGAGGAGACGGGCTGGTCAGGGACAGGCCGGGTCGAGACCGGGAGAGCAGTCCGAATAACAGTGGAGAGACTCGCATGAGAAGCGAAGAACAATCTGGAAACGGGTGAATGGCGAAGCAGAGATGTATTAACTCTCTTGATTGCCGATTCGTGAACAGAGTTGGATGGATGAGCAGGGAGGCAGACAGGTGACAGGTGAGGCAGACTGTGACTTTAAATAACCAACCAAAAATTACCATTTTTCAGACTTTCAGCTGAACTGAGATATTAGAGTATATATATATATGCATTTCTGAAACTAATAGTGGCTAAATGAGGATAAACTTTCAGCAAATTCAGTTTCTAACTCAATCACCTTCTCTTTGCAGTGCTGAAATAAGCGCTGCAGTAATAAGATGAGACTTACCTTTGCACACATCGGCCCTCACTTCAGCGTCGTTCTCCGGATCTCCCGTGCCACCGCTCCGCTCCGCTGCCGGTTCACTCCTGTCTTGAGATCTTCCTCACACATGTCATGCAGGCGTCGTGGGAGCAGCGACACAGAGAATGTGTGTATTCCAGCCACGCCTCTGCTTCCTCTGGCTCAGGCCGAACGCGCCATGCTTTCACACAATTGACACACCAGCGAAACCACAGTTTGCCACCACAACCACAACAAATGTTTCATCCAATGTCAGGAAGTCTTCTTGCAGTTGCCTTTGTTTGTCCTGGTTACGGTTGCTAGAGGCGCGTGTGCCAGGCAGCAGACTGGCTTGATTGGTGTGTGTGTGAGTTATGGAGAGATGGTTCCTCTCAGCACTGCCTGCTGGTACTCACATCGCAGGTCCACAGGTCTTTGCGTCTCCGGGGTATTAATAGACTGGGCGGGGGGCGGGGGAGCTGGAGATGGTGCAGCCATTGGCCATTCACAGAGGCACTCTGAGGAGACAAAGGGAAGGACAGCGTTATGTAGACTCACTCCACATGGCTTTGTTGCTTAGTTCGTTTCTTATTCAACTGCAAATATCATCAGCATCATGTCTGGCCTCTGACACAAAACACCCAAACCATTAGAGACACCAAACCCTTTACGCTGGATTAAGGTGATGCATCTCAGATTAAGATAGAGATTAGATTAAAATAGGCTAATTAAGACAGATCTCAGATGTGACTTAATTAGCCCAGTTTGCATTGTATTTATAGTCTGCACAGCACTTTATACTGTGTGTGTGATTTCCCGTGCAAGTCCCCACATGGTTCTTGGGCCGACACAAACAGGAGTGATGATAAAGATGTTGGAAGATGATTTGACCAGGAAGATCTGGAAACCAAAGTGGAACTTCGTAGATGGACTTTGAGTGCAATCGTGGTATAAAAACAAACATGGAGCAGCATGAACTGGGCTCAACCTGCCTGGGGGGGAAATCAATTTCCCATTATTCACCATGGCAATAAACTTCATCGTAGGCACGTCTGTGTGGTGTCAAAATGCATTTATTTGCATTCACCGCAGGTCCATATCTTTACATCAATGATATCATTTTACATATAAACACCCGATATTCATACATGCAGGGCTGTGGTGGAAAATGCAGATAAGTCATAGCTCTATAGCTGCAGTCCAGTTCACCTGGTCTGTTTGTTGGGGAGTGTTGCAAGGCATGGCTGAAATCAAAGTGGCTTCTTCTTTTGTGAGGCCGGCCACTCTTGAAAATAGCCTTCAAACACCTTCCTGTGGCTGGCATGAATAACTAAGCATTGATCTCAGGGAGGCTGAAAGGACCTGCGAGGAGACGCCAGGCCGTCACTTCTCACCACAGAACAACACAAGCCCTGCGTGGCCGCCTTTCATGTGACCACATGAAAACACCAAAAGGATCCGAACACGCGCCCATTATGCGGGCCGGGCCACGGCACGGGCCAGATATGTGATGTCTATGTGGGCCCACGTTGCATGGTGCTGCCAATGAACATCTGCAGTGCTGTCAGTGAACATCTGTAACCCAGCAGTCCTCTCTGATTGGGGCCGAGCCGGTCCACACCAGGCAGACACGGTCAGTTAGTTTTTTTTACACAAAAGCTATTCAACAGAAGACTGTTGGACACTTTGGACAACTGTTGACTTTTCAGAGGCTCTACTGGACACAGTTGGTTGTAGCAAAACAATCCCACGGGCACAAAGGGGCAGCATTGCTCCACAATGGGCCCAGAACAGTGAGCTGAGCACCAGGCTTTGTGTTCAGGGGATCCCGATGTTGCGGCACTCGTCGGTTGCTTGGCGATAAGACAATTTGCGAGCGTGGTTGTCCCTTCCTCTCGGGGCCGCAGGGTTAGTTATTAACTGGGGATGTGTGCGATAGTGAAGGTTCACAGAGCCAGTCACAGCCTCCAGCGCTGGTTCAGGTGAAGGTGTGGAGGTCCTCGTGAGTCAGTGCAGCTGTGCAAACCAACGCACTGACTCACGCTTACTAGAGAGTAGACAATGCATATCTTACAAAGGGTACATTATTAAATTTAAACTAGGTCCATTGAGCTCAACTTGCCTGCATCAGTACAGATTAAGGCAGTCAATTAAGGGCTTAATACATTTAATAAAGTACTTAAATGCAACTTCTCTTTTTTCTGTCTCCTAATTTTAATTGTATTGTTTTAACATCCTCTCATTCTTTAAATATGTATGCATTGGTGCTTTCACACTCTTCCTGACAATTAGACACAAAAGACCCCCCCCCCCCCCTTCCACAAGCACATGTACACGCACACACACACACACACACACACACACACACACACACACACACATCTGTCCACAAAAAGGGTCTTCAATGAGTCAATTGTGGTGCTCGGTGGAGTGGAACAAAACGTCTGTCAGTGAAAGAGCTGGACAATAGAGAGGCCCTTAGGAACAGAGAGACAGACCTCTCTGGAATCTGTGGAGAAAATATTCCAAGTTTCCCAAAATAGAGAGCCCCCCCCCTTTTGCTCCGGATTCCTACAATCACGAAACAACAGCAGCGGCCGACACAGAGATGTACAACACTTACAACCGTAAATAAAGGCACACACAGCCACAGTATTGCAGCACACACATGGCTATGTTCTGATCTGGTACCAGGCCTTCACAGGTGACCTGGCCGATGAAGCTGATTATAGCAGAGTCCTATGTGGACTGATCCAAAATGTATTTTAGAAGTGAAGTCAGGGAAATTAACAATACAAAAATGAATGCTCAAAGCGTATACCACTATGTCCCAATATACCCCATTTTTTTTGTGACAAAGACAAACACTGAAGGAGTCCCCTAGGGGGGTAATACAATACAGGTTGTTCTCTGAGCCTCATGAAATGAGCGACACCTCTGAAAACACACATTGAACAATATACATTCCCTGAAGGGAGTGTGTGTGCGTGTGTGTGTGTGTGTGTGTGTGTGTGTGTGTGTGTGTGTGTGTGTGTGTGTGTGTGTGTGTGTGTGTGTGTATGGGGGGGGGTTATATAATTAACACCATGTTACCAATATAGCCCTTCATTGAATGCTGTAGACCATAGATAGTTAATTATACTTATACAGCACAAAGGTTGTCTCCTACCAATTAGATATGAGCGCTTAGGAATACAATGCATGTATGACTAATTTATAGTAATATGTGTTTCAAATAACAAATGTGCAATCCTTAATGGCGAGACATGGCTGTAATGTGATCGCAAGCCATATCAAAATGAATATTAATCACATTGCAGAGTGATCTGAATAAGCAAAAGGTCTAGCAGAGATCAAGTGTCTTATGTTTGCTGTTCAAGTCATCTACCCCTCTCTCTTTCTCTCGCTCAGAAACAGAGTGAAGTGAAGGACTGAAGGAGACTTGATGTGATTAAAAAAGTTACTCTGATAAGTGTTCCACATGGCGTAACACACATAAATCCCTTGTTCCCCAGCTAAAACAAAATACAAAAATAAGTGTACTCTGATGCTGCTCTTGAATGGGGATTTGTATGGGCATTACAATTTAAAATCAAGTTTAACAGAAAGAAGTGTCAATGTCAAGTGGAGAACAAGTGTCTAGCCAGCTTGGCACAGGTCGACAGGCCCAGACTGCTCCTGAGCTTCTGAACTGACTGCCTCTCCTTCATCCCTGGTGGCCCGTGTCTCCCTGACTACCTGCCAGAGGCCCGTCATCCCGGTGATCCAAAGTGATGCACCACCATCGCAGGACGCCGTGCCAGGAGATAGATAACATGTTATAAATACGACGAATCAGCCAAAGTGCGTATCGCGCGGTACCAGCTGATTGTGATGTATGATGCTGTCAGATCTTGGGGTGGACCACCCGTCGACTGTATTGTGGTGTTGGGGACAGCTTGAAAATCGGTGTCAGTGGTTTTGTTTCGCATGTCACGCAAGACGAGTCACTCGAGCCGAGCCCTGATCAAACTGAACCCACACGCCAGGTTCACCGATCATCATGCGATCAGTGACATTAAACGGGGTTGATCCCAGTAACAGGCCACTCCCGTGGGTGGAGGACAGCGTTTGTGGCCATTAAACCTCGTTATTCATCAAATTAACCATGACACTCAGATATATGTTCAAATCTTACCTTGTTTGTTCTTTCGTGAGTCTGTTAGGAAAAAAAATGGCAACTGTACCAAACTAAATGCATCCTCAATCGCAGGTGCTGGATAACATCGAACACGGTGCCGCTTCTCCCATAAACCTCACTGAAAATCCTCTTGATTGGCAGGGACAGTAGCGAATGAGCGGCGATGGGAAGGATATGTACTGGTATATTGGCCAATCAGGAGGGTTGAGGGCGGAGCGACGAGGCGCGGTGAGCTCTCCGATCTTCAGCAGATGATGGCAGGTGAGCCAATCAATAAAGCATAAGAAAATCCAAAGAAATGTCCAGTATCTCGGAGGAGTCTGACATTTTAAACGTGTGCTGTAATAGTGGACTACACAGGACGGCGCCGTTCATGACTTTTGTTTTTCATTTCATTTTTTATTTTTTTGTACAAAAACGATCTCAGCATCTCAAACAATGTTGGACACATTCAAACAAAACGTGTTCAAACGTCTAGTTTCCAGGTAAAACATTCATATGAATAATCAATATGTACAAAGGAAGACGCATTTGCTTGAATGGTACAAAAAGCGGTTGCACTTTAGGCATCAATAACTTAAAGAATGAAGACACGTCCACGGCCCAAGTCATCCAAGCCCCATTCCTCTTCCACACCAAGCAAGTAAAGATTTAAGAAAAATAAACTCTGCAGACCTCTGCACGGGCTCCCTTTCCCGTCCATTATTCACTGTTGGTTTGACGGGCCGGTGCGTGACGTGTACAGCAGAACAGAACCGACGGAGACGGCTGGCAGACGTGAGCACCACGCGTCTGGTGGCGGTCCAGTTCACAGCACGACGGGCGGCGCCGTCTGGAAAGCGACGCCACAGATGTAGAAACATGCGGACTTAAAGGAGGGCATGATGGCACATACCGAGAGACGCGTACGGTGATTTTTGTGTTGGACCACTGATAACATCTCACGGAAATAAATAAAGCCTCAGCCTCCATGGCGATGGCGATGCGGACCGCTCCCCCCCCCCCCCCCCCCCAGGAGTCTGTGCCGGGTGCTGGGCCGAGACGCGGCGCTGCAGAGGACTGCAGGTCCTCCAGGACTACAGGACTCTGACCCACTGCAGACTGCAGGTCCTGCAGGACTACAGGACTCTGACCCGCTGCAGGTCCTGCAGAACTACAGGACTCTGACCCGCTGCAGACTGCAGGTCCTCCAGGACTACAGGACTCTGACCCGCTGCAGGTCCTCCAGGACTACAGGACTCTGACCCGCTGCAGACTGCAGGTCCTGCAGGACTTCAGGACTCTGACCCGCTGCAGGTCCTGCAGAACTACAGGACTCTGACCCGCTGCAGACTGCAGGTCCTGCAGGACTTCAGGACTCTGACCCGCTGCAGACTGCAGGACTACAGGACTTCAGGACTCTGACCCGCTGCAGACTGCAGGACTACAGGACTTCAGGACTCTGTCCACCCCCCCCCCCCCCCCCCCCCCCCACCAACCCTCACACAGGCTCTGTGTGCTCTGCCTCCTCCTCCTCCTCCTCCACCAGCACCTCCTCCTGCTCCAGCGTCACCTCCACCTCAGTGTTCACCACAGTCTGCTGCTCCAGCTCGGCGCTGGTCAGGTGCACCACCTGGATGTGCACGCCGGCTGCCTGCAGTCTCTCCACATCCTCCTCGCACATCTCCCTCAGCCCGCCGTCCTCCATCACCATGGTGGTGGTGGTGGTGGTGGTGGCGGCAGAGGACTCCTCCTCCTCCTCCTCCATGTTCATCATGTCCACAGGCTCCACCGTCACCGCCTCCACCTGTATGCCGTCGTCCAGCAGCAGTGTTTCGCCTCCCTCCAGGCCCACCACCATCTCCTCCCCCTCCTCCATCTCTTCCATCTCCTCCTCCTCCTCCTCCTCCTCCTCCGTCGTGGCCCTCACCGCGGGGGAGGAGACGGCCTGGCCGTGCAGGGCGTCGTGGGCCTCCCGGAGGTGGGCGGTCAGCTCCTTGGGGTGGGTGAACCACTGGTCACACAGGGTGCAGTGGTTGGGCTTGTCCCCCGTGTGACTCACCAGGTGGTCTTTGAACTGGTCCCAGCTGTTGAACACGCTGCTGCACACCTGGACGAGGGGAGGGGAGGGGAGGGGCGGGGTGGGGGGGGAGGAGTGAGGTACTTCACAAAATTGTTCCCTTTTTTTTTTTTTTAACCTTCTTGAAAAGGACTTGAAAAGGACTGCAGGACTCATTTCACTGGTCATTTCACTGCATGACTGTGATTTACTACACAACTGGTCATCTGGTCATCTCTGCACAACTGGTTTTTACAAAAATCCGACATGCTACATCCTAGTGTATGCTATTACCTTGTAGTGTATGCCTGGATGTATGTACATTTATGTATTATCATTTCTTGATGTACATTTTTATATATTTTGTTACATAGGTTACATTATATTTGTACATAGGTTTATACTTTTATTTTTACATAGGTTTTATTTTTATATATAGGTCTCCTTATATATTTATATTTATATTTTCTAACACTCTACTATACGTAGAGTGTCCTCTTTTTTCAACTGGAGTTTTGTCACGAAGACAATTTCCCTCAGGGATCAATAAAGTATGTCTGTGTCTGTCTGTCTGTCTGAAAAGAATATCAATTTGTGGTCTCGCACATTGTGGTCTTTGTGGAGAGCGACTGTTGTTGAGTGTTAGCATGCACTTTGTTGTACCATCTGTTGTAGCCGTCGGAGACTAAAAAAAGGTACATACAAATTCTATAAACCTTGCTCACCATGTGATGCACCTTTTTGTAGCTACTGTTTATTGCTACACTGCAACTACTTCTGATCGCATGCTTACATTACTCTCAGCCTCCATGGTAAGACTTTGGACAAACACTACTGGGCAACTAAATTAAACATTTTGAATATTCAAATATAATAAACAAACAGGCTGCGATTCATGGGTGTAGTGTAACACAATAAGCAAAGAGCTAATAAACAAGTAATTTCTACTTCGCACGCACGCACAAGATACCAAACACTACAGACAACAGACACTTTTATCCAAAGTGCCAAACCACAGCGGCACTCTGAGGTAATCAGAAGGCCCCAGCAGTGCGTGACATCCTCAGCATGGGCGGCTGGCGTTTAAAAACACGGTGACTCATGGTCGCTCGTCACCGCCGCCGCCGCCGGCCAGACGGCGCTGTAAACACGCAGCGTGGCGCCCGCGGCCCACCTCCTCACCTGGCACTCGTACAGCTTCTTCCGCCCCTTCTTGGCGCCGGCGCCGTTCTGACAGGCGGACATGTGGCACTTGAGGGTGCTGTTCCTGGCGAAGCGCTCGTGGCAGTCGGGACACTCGTAGGGCTTCTCTCCTGCACAGGGACGCACGCTGTTACCACGCCATCCAACCCCCGTTACCACGCCAACCACGCCCCATTACCACGCCGTCCACACCCCGTTACCACGCCGTCCACACCCCGTTACCACGCCATCCACACCCCGTTACCCCACCAACCATACCCCGTTACCCCACCAACCACACCCCGTTACCCCGCCAACCACACCCCGTTACCACGCCAACCACACCCCGTTACCACGCCAACCACACCCCGTTACCACACAACCCACCCCCCCCGTTACCACGCCAACCACACCCCGTTACCCCGCCAACCACCCCCCGTTACCACGCCATCCACCCCCCGTTACCACGCCAACCACGCCCCGTTACCCCGCCAACCACCCCCCGTTACCACGCCATCCACCCCCCGTTACCACGCCAACCACGCCCCGTTACCACGCCAACCACACCCCATTACCACGCCATCCACACCCCGCCACGCACATGGGCCGGCGGCCCGCATGCTGGTTTTACAGGACAGCTGCAATTCTACTCAAAACATCTACTCAATGTAAAACATTTAGGTCAAACACTTCATTCATAGTTTTGTATGTCTGATCGTTCAGTTAAAGTGCATACAAAAGGACTGAATATGAATTGAATGAATTATAAAACAGCAGATCTGTCCAAATGTTGCCAGACAACCCGTTTAACTACAGCCTGTGTTACAACGCTACAACCTACACTACACCGCTACACTACAGCCTACACTACACCGCTACACTACACTGCTACACTACACCACTACACTACAGCCTACGCTACACCACACCGCTACATTACAGCCTACACTACACCGCTACACTACAGGCTACGCTACAACCTACACTACACCGCTACACTATAGCCTACAATACACCACCACCACACTGCAGCCCACCCTACACCACTGCACTCCAACCTATGCTACACCACCACACTACAGCACCACGCTACAGCCCAGGCGGGCGGCGGGGCGGGGGAGGCTGACCCGTGTGTTTGCGCAGGTGCTCCTTGAAGTGTCCGAAGTGGTCAAAGTTCTTGTCGCAGTACTCGCACACGTGCACCCTCTTCTGCGGGCGCTGGCCGCGCGACAGCTCCTCCGCCTCGAAGTGGAAGGTGTTGACGTGCTGCTTGAGGGCGCCCTCTCGCGTGTACGCCTTGCCGCAGTAGGTGCACGCGTGCGGCTTGTCCAGGGGCCCGGCGTGCGTCTTCAGGTGCTGCTTCAGGTGGTAGTACAGCTTGAAGCTGCGCTCGCACCTGTGGCAGCGGAACATGTTGTCCACCTGGGAGATCTGCACCTCCACCACCTCCACGTTCTCCAGCACCTTGGAGGCCGTCACCGTCTCCTCCTGGTACGACACCTCCTGGTACGACACACAAACGGACGGCGCTCAGACCGACGCTCAGGACACCCGCCGCCGGGACACGGACTCTGCACATCTCACCCACACTGAACTGCCACCGTCGTGTCGGCAACGGAGCAAAACATTTACAACTGCGTTTGCATGTTCGAGTGACTGTTGGTCACTGGAACATGTATTTTGGTTCACTGTATTTTCTGTTCCATATTAGATGGATCAAATTAAATGCTTGTCGTGGCTACTGAACAGAGAACCGCACGCCCCAAGCTAACCCAAAGCAAACTAGCACTAACAAAAGCCATCGGGCGAGTAACAGCCCAATGGATGCTCCCGCCTGGCGTGCCGGGCCTATCAGGGCCCGCCCCCTCACCTGCTCCTTCTTCATCACGTGCATGGCCTGCGTCCCCTGCTGGTACTTGCTGGTGATGTCGGCCAGCAGAACCAGCGCCGAGTCGTCCGAGGCGGGCTGGGCGGCACTCTTGGCGGCGTCCACCACCTCCTCCAGGCCAGAGTCCTCCAGCTCGATGGCGCCTTCCACCACCTCGATCTCCACCTGCACAGCGCAGAGCGCAAGGTGGCCGTTAAAATGACTCAATGTTGGATTAACAAATGTCATCTGAACATAAATAGTTGCTTATAAAATATTGATTGTAAAAAGGGAATATAAACAGTGAATATATGAGTATATGAGTATATGAGAATAAGTAGTCCTCTTATTTCTAACTTATGTTTTATTTCTGAACTCATGAGCACGTCTGCTCCCACGTGCTCTCATCGGCGCTGCCGTCTTGGCCCCGCCCACCTGTTCCCCCTCCACCGAGGGCAGCGTCTCCGTGACGACGTTGGACGTCTCGCTGATCTTCCTCTTGACGCCCTTCCTCTCGGTGACACATTGTGAGGGGCTGTCTGCCCCTCTGAGAACACAAACGGAGCGATCAGTCATCCCCCCGGCCGCGCTCCAGTGATGACTCAGCTTTGTTTATTCCCGTCCTTCATGCTGAGTGACCGTCGTAGCGGCGTGCGGCTCACCGTCACGCTGGACGTACGTGAGAGCGCCACACACAGACACCACAACCCGGACATCCACATACATGCACAGCATGATGAACCGCAAATACATTTCAGGAGATACAACAGTGGCCTCTGGTGGCCAAACACAGAATGGCAGGGGGACTCCAGGCCCCAGGGAAAGTACCATGAGCTACACTGGCAGCCATTACAGACCAACCAGTCCAGCAGAGGAAAACCCCAAACACCTCCGGGGGCCACGCAGCCTCACCTGTTGAGCGCCTTGAGAGCCTCTTGCATCTGCAGGTACTCTGCCGCCTTCCACACGTCGCTGGCCTCCTCCTCGTCGCTGATGGCCAGGGTGGCCGTGTAGGTGAACTCCATCAGCTGGCGGAAGGCCGAGTTGCTCACGCCTGTCCCGACGGAGCCGCCGGCCAAGGGGACACAGGACAGGAAACAGGAAATAAGGGCCAACAGTGTAACGGTTCATCATTCAAATCAAAGAGTGCGTGTGTGTGTGTGGACTCAGCCAAGTCAAGGGCATCCAAGACACCGGATTCCAACTAGGCCATTTAATGATACAAAGGAAGCTAGCACACTCGCAAGCCCTGACTACAAGTGTTAATACATGCATATTTTTTTAGAATAACCTCAAGAAAAATGAACATGTTAATGTTTAAGCATTTGTGAAGGAAGGAATGCTGAAGTAAAGAAATGCTCAAACTAAAGCTCTGTCCCACAGCAGTGTTGATGGTAACACACCACCACGTACCCTCTATCTCCACGAGAGGCTCCTGGGTGAAATCCTGGAAGAATTTGTGGAAGAATTGACTGCAAGCTGCCAGGACAGCTTTATGTGCTCGGAACTGGTGCCCTGTTGATGCACAAATCACACAGAGACAAGAGAAAGCATGGTTTGAGATAATCTAACTACATACCTAATCCAAGTATCAAATCAGGTGGATAAGTGCACATTTGTTTTGTGGATGGTAGGGTTGGGCGGTAATACGGTAATAAGGTATCCCGCGGTATTTAAAAATAGCAACGGTATCAGTTTCATTACCGCCATTAAAAAAATCTGCTGCGCATATAGGCCAGAGACACTTATATAGGTGGAGACACATCACTGAAAAAGTCCTCCCATAGAAATGTATTGCGGCCGTTCGTAACGCAAAGATGGCGGAGTTGAGAAACTGGAAGTCCTGCCTTGCAGTAAAAATAGCCAATCGCATTGTTGAACGCTGTATGACTGACGGATAGCATTTTGTTTACTATCTCCGTCACTATGGTGATAGACATGCCGCGAATGTTTGCGCAGGCTTACTGAGAAATTGCCGTGTTAAATAATGTCTTTTTTAGCTTTATTTGAGCAATCTACGGGCAGTTTTTGACATCGTTCAATTCAGATTTAAACAAGGATTTGCAAAATATACTTTTTAAGTCAGTACGACCCGCCAATCAGTTTCTGACCGGTATAAGCGCAAGCCGACATTTTCGCGACTCCGTCTGAGCCCTAAGTGATTTTTAATTAGTCACGGTAATACCACCCCGGTAAAATGTGGAGAAGGTTTAACGGTATCAAAATTTGGATACCGCCCAACCCTAGTGGATGGCATGGCGTTTTTTGTGTATTGTTGACACAAAAAGGAAAAGTCTGCATCGAAAAGGAATGCTTTTAATTCAACACCATCAGTAATTTACAATAATAATAATAATAATAATAACAGTAATAATAATAACAACAATAATAATAATAATAATAAGTATACAAGTGCCCTGAGGGCTGCGTGGCCCCAGCATGGCGGCCATGTCACCTACCATCCACGATCAGCGTGATGTCAGTGAACTGGTCCAGCTGTCTCTGCTCGTTCAGCTTGTCCAGCATGACTTTGTAGTGCGACGGGAAGCGGCTCCCATACTCTGCATCCCTCTGCCCCTCGGCGGCCATCGTCCACACCTTCCCTGCCTGGAGAAGGAGCCCGCGGAGCAGGGACACGTCCATCACATCGTTTCAGCCTTCAAAAATACTATTTAAGGCTGCATCCATCTTGAGTTACGGCATTATTATGGTGATTCATATATTGTGAATCCTAAAAAGGATAGACATCTATTTTCAAGTTCAATTCCTTTGTTGTCAAATGTGCAGCATCACTTATAGTCATACTGTACAATGACATGTATTGGACGAGTATTGAACGGGCCCGTTCCATAAGGGAAGTGGATACATGCAGACCCATACACACTACACAAAAAACATGACTTAAATGCTTGAAACTTGTTCTGGTGACTTGCTAAAAGCAATTAAATGTTTCACCCTCTGACAAATGTACTTATTGTAAGTCGCTTGGGGGTAAAGGCGTCTGCTAAATGCCCTAAATGTAAATGTATATACTGCATCAAAACGCCAACGTGCATGCTTTCGCCATTAAGTTAAGTCCCACTTCAAGATCCTGTCGAGATCACTACCATCGGACACACACCCATCACTACAAGATAAACACATGTGTGTCCTCATGTGACACTGCAGACTGACATGTGATTGGACCAATCATGCATGTGAGTCCGGAGCGGTTCTCCACGCGCTGCTGACGTCACGAGAGTAGCCAAATTAGCTCACGTTGAGCTACCGGCTAAACCGTTAGCCTACCTAGCAAAACGGACGATTGTGGCCTGAAACAGTTGTTGTCGGCGTAGATCGGGGAGTTTTCTGACTGGGCATTACTGCACGAGATTGTTTGTCGGTTTTGGTCCCTTGCTAAATGTGCTATGAGCATTAAGGAATCCGAAGCTTTTGCAGCCCACAGGCCTGCTAGCATGCTCGCCATCTAGTTTGACAATCAACATTACGTCATCAAAACGCGCATTAAAATACACTTTTCCTGACAGATTTATAAACGATGACACCTGTGGGTCAAAATGTGAGTTTTAAACCATCAGTAGAGGTACCTCTTGTCCAGACACGCCGCTTTAGAAAGTAGTTTTGGGGTATAATGTCTCCCGACGCATGTAGAGCTCCTCTACTCTCGTTGCTCCAAAAAGGGCGGTCGCTCTCCGGCAGGGCCTCCGATTCCCAGAAGCCCTTGCGACAATAGAGGACGCCGGCGAGCGTTGCCTGGTGACCAGAGATGCCCAAAGATAGGCTGTTTTCTTCCATTCTATTAATTGAATTGAATTAGTACAAAGTACAAAGTGTTTTAAAGAGTGCGACAGTGCATGAATGTACAAATAGTAAACAAGGTAGACAGACAGAAACGGGAAATTGCATTTGTTACAACACTCCGGGGAAAATGACAGATACTCTAGGTATAGTAGAGTGTTAGAATATAGAAATATATAATAAAAACCCATGTAACAGGATACAAAAAAAAGATACATAAATGTTCATACATCTAGGCATAGACTATAGAAGTAAATAGCATACACAAAGATGTAGCATGTAGGATTAGGTAAGCCTACATGCTACGGTTAGAATGACCAGTTATGCAGTGACCACTAAGATGATAGTGAAAAATTATATAGTTTGATGACCACAGGCAGGAATGATTTCCTATGTCACTCTGTGGTGCATCTCGGTGAGAGGAGTCTTCTACTGAAGGTACTCCTCCGCTGAGCCAGGGTGGAATGAGAGGCATTGAAGATAGTCCGTAGCCTGGACAGCATCATCCTTTCTGCCACGGTCGTCAGAGGTAACCTAGGAATATATAACCCAGACACTAAACTCTGGTGGACTGTCTACCCTAACTTCACGTTTACTTGACGTTCACAGAAATAGGTCAATACAACTCAAGCAAGGATGAAAGGAAAGGGAATAAATTCAGAATTGAATTTCCTTAGTACCGTGCAGGAGTTTTGCAAGACACCACACTCTACTAAGGAACAGAACCCCATTATTCAAACACAGAACGTGTGCCTGCTATTTCAACAACCTTTATGACAATCCTCAACATGGTTTTAATAAGTATAAACATGTACCCTGCCCATGCAAAGCAGAACAAAACCTGACTCAAGTCATTAAAGGGTTGTGCCTCTGTGGTCTTCACAAGAATAGGCATGTGTTTTAACAATTTTAGAACAAAGAACATTTCAAACGAGCATTCATTTCATGACTTGTTAAACATTAAAATACTAAAAACACTCAAATCAAAAAATGTATTTAACCTCAAAGTAAACAATGTTTCACTAACAGTTGGCTTCGCACGACCAGCACGTCATTTGGTTTCATGTTTGGAGCACTGTTCCAGCCATAACATGTCATGTATAAATGCTAAGTCAGGTATATATAGGCCTCACTTTAGATAAGCTTGTGTGAAGATTTTACTAATGCTTTCTAACTAGATGAACAGCATTATTAACTCGTTGTAAATAGGATAGGATAGGATAGGATAGGATAGGATAAAACTTTATTTATCCCCTAAGGGAAATTGGATTGCCATAGCAGCCAGGGTACATATAGGTATAAATACAATACAAAAATATAAATAAAATAAAATACCAATAAAATAAAAAAGAATACAAATAAAATAATTAAATACAAAAAAACAGTGTGTATATCATCAACCTATGCTTGATCTTGATCTATAAATAATCTTATAAACTATTGTCTCATTAACTTATTCATCATTTCTATCTGATTAGGAATTGCTTCCCAATGAGTATAGGAAAAATTCTTTATCGATGAGAAATTCACTTTTACTACTTTGTTAACACTGCATGGCAGTAATTCTCAAGGGTTTTTTCTTTTCATATAGATCGATAGAGATGTATGGACATATAGTCTTTCTTTTTCCTTTGTTTCATAGGAATCAACAGAGACATAAGAATCCAAACAAATCTGCGGTTATAATCATGCAACATGGTTTTATTGAGCACTCACGCTACAATCAGACAGACAGACAGACAGACAGGCAGACAGACAGACAGGCAGACAGACAGACAGACATACTTTAATGATCCCTGAGGGAAATTGCAATCTGCATGGCCCCTGTAAAAATGGAACACATTAAACATTTCATATAGATCACTTTGTCCTGGTGAGACCTGTTAGCATACCAGGTACTGTCAATGAGTAACATTTTTATTTTTTAAATCTGCTGTCTGTGCTGATCAAGTAACCTTGATTATAGGGCTGGTCCACTGGAGGTTTTAGAATGACCTGACAGGTTGATAAAGTTATCGGTGTATCAGATCAGCACTACAGCAGACCAAGCATTCATGTCAAAGTTTGAGTTAAATGGTACATTTGACAACTGACCCTAAATGCAGAATGACAGTTTCAACTGCCCTGACTTACACTCTGTAAAACCACTTCAAAAACATTACTTGTACCAAAACTACAATCTATTTCATCCGTCTTCCACCAAATAACATAAAAACAAATATATATTGCAATATATTGCAACATATTTTCACCATGTGATTTACAGACACACATGCAGCTAAGTTTCAAGTTTATTGTCACATGCTAGATAACAATGTACATCATTACCAGCAGTGAAATTCTTCTTACTCGGGTGTGCTCACTTTGCTATATAAGATAAAATAAAATTAAAAAAGAGACAATATAAGCAGTCAAGTTGTGTGTGCTATACAAACGGTATAGCATTTATATCATTTGCAAAGGTTGATGCTTTCATCTGTAGATTGTTATAATGTAATTAATATCATTTGACAGTCTTATTAATGTCTTCCTAAGGTCTATAACATACACTAATTGATCAACCTCACAATGGACACAGCCATTTCCATTTCACTTATCTGTAAAGAATAACAAAAAAAAGATTATTTTGCTTAAATAATCTTTAACATCAAATAAATAATGCATAAAGGTTTGCATAATGCTGAAAGAGCAACGTGGAGCAAATCAATCGCGTTGTTTCATAAAACAGAAGCATTTCAACATTCTTCACAAGACTCTGTTGCTCCTTAGTTAAAGATTATATCTGCCAAGTTTCCCCCACGGAGAGAAAAATTATCACTTATTTAACTTGAAGATAGTGCACGCATCAGCAGAATGGGCAGGGAAACGAGAGGACTGAACTTTGCCCTCCTCTAAGACAGGAAAACAACAGGCTGGGTATAAAAGGGGAGGGGAAGGAGGGAGACTTGTTTTCCATCGAGAAGTCTACTACAAGAAAGAACTCTGCTGAAGAAGAACCAGAAACACACGCAGTAAGTCACAGAACCAACAGTAAAATTCACAGCTACGTTACGTTACTCAAAGCTAATACATGTATGCATATGCATATATTGTTGTTGTTTAAATTAGGAATGTACAGCTCTTTTGTGCAAAACAGTAAGGACTTTAATATAACAATTATTCTATGGATTAAGATTGGATTCATTAATGGTATTTTATATTAACTGTAAAATGTTTGTTGACTATCTCTTCATAGTTTTGTCATTTGTTCTACGTTGTTCTGCACAACTGGTGTCTGTATATGTGCATACAAGTTAATGTTGAAGATACATTGCATAACATAGTAACAAACAAAATAACATGATACTGCCTTCAGTTTACTAAATGCCCCCACACTGATGCGTGTGGTCAAACACACACACTAGCACACACAGACACACACACACACACACACACACACACACACACACACACACACACACATTGAAATAACATTGAAACCACATAAGCATATTAAGCAGGAGCCATACCACATTTTATTTAAAACTACTAAATAAATAGTAAATAGTAAATAGTATGAAAGCCAATATATTCCTCTACATATTCTCTACTTGTACAAAACACATACCAAAGTGTTGCCCAACTTTGCAGATGCTGCAACTGTTTAGCCAAAATCATGACACTACTCTGACCTTTTGTACTTCTAATTTTTTCTCGGTTGACATTGACACAACTTTTCTGTGTTCTCCTCCCCTTTCCCCTCCTCCTTCAAAACTGTTCCTCTTCCAAATGTCCTTTCCCTCCATTCCTCCCCCCCCCCCCCCCATCCATACCTCAGACCAGGGCAGTGAGGACACGCAGCAGCAATGTGGGTGTGCCTCAGCCTGCTCTCAGCTCTCTGCCTGCTCCCTGGGGGCGGGGCAGAGAGCGATGGAGGCGGGCCTCATTGCCAGCCGGCACCCGATTGGAAGATCGGGGAGGTGATGCCCATGAAGGAGGCGGAGGGCCGGGTGACTGTGGTGGCACTGCTGCAGGCTAGCTGACTTTTCTGCCTGGTGCAGGCGTCCAAGTACGTGCCGGTTTAGTTTGTCTGGCACAACGCCCGTGTCTCTTTTCTGTTGACTTAACAGCCCCCAAACCTCACGGGCCCAAAGTAATGCAATCCTAACTCTGTCAGCCCCAGAAAGCATTCTCAGCATTCCCACATACACTCTTTATAAATAAGTGATGTGCGCCGAGTATATAATTCATTTTAATTTTGCTGATGCTGAACCTTGCTGGCCCATGTTCCAGACTGTGGCTCATAGAATAGCATACGAAAACATACAAAAGCTTTTCCCCTTTTGAACTTCCCTTTATGAGGGAACTTGACTCAATCTGTGAAAAGAAGACAATGATGACGATGATGATGATGATGATGGTTAGAACGCCAACTGTATTTCATTGTCCCTGTACTTGTACTCTGCACAATGACAATAAAGTTGAATCTAATCTAATGATGATGATGATGATGATGATGATGATGATGATGATGATGATGATGACAACGACAATGACGATGACGACGATGATGATGATGATGATGATGATGATGATGATGATGACAACGACAATGACGATGACGACGATGATGATGATGATGATGATGATGATGATGATGATGATGATGCCAAGGTTCACCGTTCCATGCTCCTGCTGCTCTCTCCACTCTCTCTCTCTCTCTCTCTCTCTCTCTCTCTCTCTCTCTCTCTCTCTCTCTCTCTCTCTCTCTCTCTCTCTCTCTCTCTCTCTCTCTCTGTGAACAGAATGGACGCCCTACGCCAGAAACTGGAAAATCAGGGCCTGGTGAATGTCAACTACATGGTAGTCAACCACCAGGGGGCACACGCCCAGCGCCTGCACTCCATGTTGACCAGCAGGCTGTCCAGCAGCATCAAGCTCTACAAGCAGGAGGACGGGGACGCCGACGTGTGGCAGGCCTTGAACGGAGAGAAGGACGACTTCCTGGTTTACGACAGGTCAGCTGACCCGCGTGGCTCTGCTGCGACCACCTCTTGTGTGAGCTCAAACCATGTGACACTAACGTCTTCCTACGTGTTCACACCCCAGGTGCGGCCGCCTCACCAACCACATCTCCATGCCGTACTCCATCATCGGGCAGGGCCACGTGGAGAACGCCATCAAGGACACCTACTGCAAACGCACCTGTGGGGACTGTTCCCATGAGGTACGTGATGCAGGGATCCCACGCACACACACAGGCCCACGTCTTCGCGGTTCCCCTCAGATTCACCGTGCTCCCCCCCCCCCCCGGCAGGGCGCGGGCGTTCCTGAGGAGTGCACCAGGCCAGCGCTGGCCGCGCCGGCCGCGCTCGACCCGGTGGAGGAGGTGGGCGCCGGCATCAGGGAGGAGGCGGGACACGGGGACGGCCACGGCCACCACGGCCACGGCCGTCACCATGGCGACCAGCAGGGTGTTGCCCACGCCGGACACGGCCACGGGCATCACCACGGCGACCAGCAGGTGGCGGAGCAGGGCCAGCGGGGCGGCGGCAGGGAGGCCCTGGCGGCCGGACAGGCCGACGGGTCACAGCAGCTGTCTGGCGGGCAGCTGGCCGTGGACCTGGTCCTGGGGCCGCGGCGGGGCCAGACCGGGCCCCTCATGGAGCGGCCGTGAGCGGGCCGGGCCAGGTGAAAGTCGAGGCGCAGCTGACAGTGGAGCGCGGCCTCCGGACACGGAGCGGCGCTCCGCAGCAGCTGACGCTGACACTGACGCAGGCTGTCGGAGGAGGCGGAGCAGGGCCAGCGCCTGGGCTCCTGACACTGTGACGAGGCGCTCCCCGCCTCCTGACAGTGACAGGGGCCGGCGGGCGACGCCACCAATCAGGTGACAGAGACCTGACAGTGACGCCTGCCCCCCTCTGACTGACAGTCGCCTGAGCCAGCCCGGTGAGCCTGACCCCCGGGCGTTGAGAGCTGAGGGTGAGAGCAGATGTAAGCGGTGCTCTGACCTTCCTGCTTTCAACACCGGGGCGAAGTGCTCTTGATACCAGCAAGTATTACCCTGAGAAAGAACGGGAATGCCTCTTAGAGGACGGCAGCGGCGGAGACAGAGGGTTTCATTTATGAAAGAACAACAGTAGCTTTTCAATTAGCTCATTGGCCATGTTACAAGCACAACTAAACAACATAGTTTAATTTAGAAATCAATTGGATATGTTAAAAAAATTTATGTGGAAAAAAATGACTGCCGTTTCGTGTAAGTGGTTGATTCCTGTTCTTTCTCAGGGGAGCTTGGAATGATCATGTTTGTTGCTCCTCTTCCGTGTTGCTCTCTCCATCCTGAATGAAGGCGCGTGCAGAAACTACGTCCTAGTGGCACCTGTTTGATACCCGGCTGGGGAGAGGGGAGGCCAGAGCTCACTAACATGAACACGTTCCACTAATTGTGATTTGAGGTTAATTGGAAACAATCTGGAAATGAAGGAAGACATTCTATACTCATTAAAGCATTAATGCACAAGAATAACCCCCCGCAAATACTACATATTCAGCACACAAATATAGCAGCTTTTTTCCTCCATGAACCAGACAATGATGCAGACATAATCAGCATGGTGAGTCTAAACTCAACATACTGATTGCTTTTGAAATTGTCCCACAACATTCTCTTCTAAAATCTACAGTATCTCTTTCTCTTAGATTGCCTTCTTTTTACTGAGACATAAACATTTCCTTACTGTTACTGAGACACAAATCAGAGGCACATCTCCTCGCCAACATATTTTTGTTATCTATTTCTTTCCAGTTCTACCAATGTGTGTTTTTTTTTTCTTACTATTCTTATCTCTTAGCTTAAAATAAATTGCAGAAGAAAAAAAAAAGAAAACCATAACATAAAACAAGAAAAAACCCTGAAACGGTTGGTGTGTTCTGATTGGACGGCGGGTCGGAGGACAGCCCACGTGGTCTGCTCACACGCTCTGTACTCAATGACAGTCTCTGGGGGAAGACAACAGTCACCCAGACACCTGATGCTTGCACAGATCCGTGGATCTCACCGTGTGGTTGGTCCGCACCGCACCACTCTGTCCAATAAAAAGACACTTCAACGCACCGTGTGGATGCCTCATTTACTCCATGTGCTACCTTCACCTTCTTTTAGTGGACACATAAGTGTGTGTGTGTGTGTGTGTGTGTGTGTGTGTGTGTGTGTGTGTGTGTGTGTGTGTGTGTGTGTGTGTGTGTGTGTGTGTTGAATCTTAAACATTAGGGGGCGGGGTCTGAATATGAAAGTCTGAATATTAAACCTGCACTGGCCTAAGTTTTCCTATTAACATCCATCCTAATTTCCAGATGATAGTTACTGGTGTCTGAGATTTACCCACACTGGATGCATTGCCTGTTTAATTTGAGAAACTTTTTAGTTTTTAAACGGAGTAAATAGCTGCAGCCGCGAAGCGAGATAGTGCAGCTTTAATCTCATCATTGACGCTGCACTGCGATAAACCACACAGTGTGTGTATGGCTGCGGGCGTTTTGAATGCAAGGCCACCATGAAACAGGGAGATGGATACAAGCTCGAAATTCTGCGTGCATTCGCGTGACTGCGCGCTGCCGCGTGTCTGTTTGCGGGGTGGAGACGGGCTGAGTTTCTGGGGGAGGGCCTGGGGGGAGGAACTGGGGGGAGCAGGGAGGGCCTGGGGGGAGGTACTGGGGGGGAGGAACTGCGGGGCTGGGGAGAGTTCTGCACGTGGCAAGAGAGTCGAGCACGCGTGACTCACTGACTCAGACTAGACATTAGGGGGGTCATATTACAGACAAAGAAGTACATGACTTCACGGGATGAGCGTTTCATTATCGTGCATCTGATTGATACCGCGGTACGTCAGGGTGGAGTGGGCCGTCGTACAAGTGCGCGGATTGGAGCCTTAAGGATGGAGCTACGAAGTTCTGTTAAAGTTTTGCCAACAGGTGGACATCATGGTCCAGAGAATACACTTGTAGGCAAATCTGGATAGGCTGTTTGTGTTACAGTACTTAGTTTGTTGTCTGTTCTCAAGACAGAATTTAAGTGTAGCCTCATAGTGAGCATTTCTGAAAAAACTATTCAAGAAAAACAAACAAGAATAATTGAATAAAGATTGTTTTGGTTATGTAGGACTCCCTCCGATTGGGGTTTTCCTGGTTAAAATAAGGTTAAATAAATAAATGATTGAATGAATTTACATGTTTCATTCCATATTTGTATGTGTAGGCCCATATATATTGTATATGTTGCATTTATTTTCCAGATGTTTTAGATGCTCCGTTAAAACGATGATCCCTTCCTAAGCTCTCTTGCAGGCTCAGGATGCAGCCTTTCCTCAGTGTAATGCATCTAAACGGCACCCCTAGAACATGTCTTCAGAAAGGTCAACAAGCAAGCCTGGGTAATAAATGAGGGCTAGCTGGACAGCCCATGTGGGCGTAATTGGCCCAAAGATTCAATACAGGGCAGCAGTGACTTATGGGTAATTACCTGCAATGTCCTGAGACGAAGAGCTGTGAGTGGTTGTCCCTCTGATCCAATCAGCCCCACACAGCGCCACGCAGCACACAGGCTCCGTCTTAATTGTCCCGTATGCTTTCCCTGTGATGCACGCCCGCCTCTGCACAGCTTTCATGTCCACTTAGCCCACCGGAGACAGCGAGAAGAGGGAGGGGATCACACAAGTGAACTCAGTCACACGCACAATGTACCACTCTTCTCCTCCGTGCACACCA
>JAXIVH010000150.1:60000-62500 GCA_036785325.1 Urophycis tenuis
CCACATGCTGGTAACATTGTTGCAACTGAGCAGCAACTGAGCTACAGGGGGGGGGGGGGGGGGGGAGAGAGAGAGAGAGAGAGAGAGAGAGAGAGAGAGAGAGAGAGAGAGAGAGAGAAAAAAAACAGAAAGATAGAGAGAGAGAGAGTGAAGGGGTGAATGACGTGCTCACAATCACATTAAAAGTATGTCCATGATTTTTCCATGCTGCTGATGCACCAAGATGCATCGCCGACACAATGGGGCTATTCAAAGGGAGCCCTCGGCCTGGCTGTTTCCCCATTCCTACGATGCATTCAGTTTTGTTCACCCCTCGTTTGCCCTGTCCATTTTTAGGCTGTTTGGACGCCATCCTGGCACAAAGCATTGTGCTGTAACACAGAGCTGAAGCACCAACGCATTGTGAGCCGCACACATCTACCGCAGCCGCCCCCATTGGCCGGCCGCTCTCCCCCCCCCCCCCCGCGCGTGGCCCGGTCTCCCATTGGCCGGCCGCTCTCCCCCCGCGTGGCCCGGTCTCCCATTGGCTGTAACATGTGTCCTTGTGTCGACACTGTTGTCCCAGCACCTCGATGAGGTCTGTGGGAAGATAATAGCAATTCTATTGGAGCTAACTAATGTGGGGTTTGTGTTGAAGAAGCGCTCTCTTAAGTCGTGCTCATGTAGAGCTCTCTTAAGGCGCCCTCCTTCAGCGCTGAGGTGTTGTGGACGCGGCCGTTGGCTTTGAGCGAAAGTCCCCCGACTGGCAGGCCGACTGCGCTGAATCGATCGACTCTTTACCAAGACATTCACATCAACGATGCAAACACACGCACACACACCCGCACGCACACACGCACACATGCACACGCACACGTACACACGCACAGGTGCACACGCGCATGCACACACTACTCCCACATGTACACACGCTACTCAGCACACAAGCGCACCACTCTGTCCACGGGAGCAGGGCTCTCTGGCAGCGTGAGTCTGAGAGAAAACAAGTTCCTGGCACTCAGTCTTGGTTCATGTGAGGCTATGGCCGTGTGCATTCCATTTGGCAGCGCTGCTCGGTGAACTTGGACTAATGAAGAGCAGCTTCGCAGCGCTCGGCTGAGCAGGACACACTTGTGTCCATGTTTACTACTACTTTCTACTGACATAGTATTTGGATAATTAGCGTGTGTGTTTTGCTGAGACGAGACGACCTGTGCTCAGCTTTTTGATAGCAGGATCCACACAGAGAAAGGAATAACTCCCTAAACACCACAAAGCGTCAGTCCCCACGAAGCGTGAGAGAGTCAGCTGTAGAACGCTGCTCTAGGAGCAGGTGTTAAAAACACTAATCTGTCATTTTGGACACGGCCAGTTATGACACCATGGAACCTCCACACTTCCACTGAGCTCATCCAAATGAAGAACACGCGCTTCCAGAGAGAAGCAACGTGCAGGATGAGGCATGGCAGCTCAATATAAAGGTAATACAACATCTGGTATGGCGGACAAAAGCCCAGTAGACAACAATTTAGCAAAAATAGGTATTATGCATGAAGCCGCTCCCAAATGTCTATCATCCATCATTTCAATTCATACAATCAATACTTCCATCACATATCCACCTTCCATTCCTTTCATCCATCCATCAGCTATCATCCATCCATGATCCATCAACCATCCATGTAACCATCATCCATCCATCCATCCTCTCTCTCTCTCTCTCTCTCTCTCTCTCTCTCTCTCTCTCTCTGTCTCTGTCTCTGTCTCTGTCTCTGTCTCTCTCTTCTCTCTCTCTCTCTCTCTCTCTCTCTCTCTCTCTCTCTCTCTCTCTCTCTCTCCTCTCTCTCTCTCTCTCTCTCTCTCTCTCTCTCTCTATTCCTACCATTTCAACAATAGAAAGAGTGTAAGTAGCTTCATGCAGTGTGTTGTTTGGGGGTGTGGGGGAACCCAGACCAACAGGCCCCAGGTCGGTCAGCCCTCTGGGGCTGCAGGACAATCACTAACACAGTGAAGCTTCTAGTGACACCAACAACACGTCTCAAGATAAACCTTTATAGAAAAATATATGTATATGTGTGTGTCTATATCTATATCCCTCATCAGCTATGCTGATGATAACAAACACATCAACAAAGAAAGAACAATATTCACGAGCCCATAAATCTGGTGCCTTTTCCTTTCCTTTGCTGAATGACAATAACAGCTAAAATGTAACTTGTTGCAGCTGTAGAACACTTGATATATTCAGGCGAAAAATGTCAGCCAACCACATTGAGCTGTTTTCACATTAGGAGCTACCCATCTGTTTATCTAATCCCAACAAAGGAGATGTGGCTGTTTTGTTTCACCTATCCACAGCTCCGTCTCCAGCCAGAAAACATTCATGTCAAACAACGTTTTGGTAAGCAAGGGCTTTTTTTGTTGTATGTTTTGAGAAATATATAATCTTCATTTAGCATGATTCTGGGCTTTTCTTTGCATTTTCATTAAAACATCAAACTTGCCTTGTTACAAAAAAATT
>JAXIVH010000150.1:70000-71504 GCA_036785325.1 Urophycis tenuis
TTTGGTCTTCCACAACACATTTTAAACGCCATGTGATGTTTAATTTAACAATGTGTACAGCACTTTCCATATCTGCATGAAAAGCGCTCCATAAATGCAGTTTATTGTTATCATATTTATTATATACCCTGAATAGGAAAGCGCAGAAACGACAGCAAGCAGCTTTGCCTGAGGCTGCTAATCGAGAAGGTTGAGTCCTGCTCTACACAATGAACGCTTTCAAAAAGACTAATGCAATCCATAATTACATATTCTCTTGTTCCCACAGCTATACTCATTTAATGACGACGTGTTCTTGTCAGTTCCTTTCTGCTCGGTGCCTCATTCCACTTCAGCTAAATGAAAGCCTGTTCCCCTGGATCTGCTTTTTTTTTTACCTTGACCACTTGTCACAAGCACAGTGAAGAAGGGGGGCAGCTTGTAATGGCCTGCACATTTTTAACCGGCGGTATTTATTTTGAAGTACTTTGAAACTAAATGATCATCTTTTTTTTACGGATTTGTACTACTGAGTTATTCTTATTATACAGGTTTTCTACCAGCATGAATTCCGGTGAGTCCAGACCCCTGTCAGGAGCAGGCTGGAGTTCAGGCCACTTCCTGGTATGATGAGGACACTGGGGACTGAACAGCCCTAACCACCACCTCAAACAATAAAACCATGAAAATGAGAATAACCTAATTTTAGGGTACAAAATCTAAAAAAACCCTTTTGGGAAAAAAATCCCCGCAATGTGCAGTCATTGCAGCAGATATTATATTTCAGAGTCATGCCTGTGGTTCTCAAGCTGGAACATCCCGTGATCTGTAGGAAATCAGAGCAACCCAAAACCAAAAGAGCCCTCCTGCCGAGGGAACGCTGCGGCGGTACGGCCCGGCGCGGGGGGGAGGAACCACTGACCGATGTTCTCCACGGTGAAGCAGTCCTCCTTGTTGAAGTAGGTGACGTTGTCGTGGGAACGCAGCTGAACGCAGCACAAGGTCCAGATGGTGGTGTGGTTTGCGTCGAAAAAGCACTCCTTGTTGGAGTGGATGTACTCTGGACACTCCTTCCACGGAGAGCTGGGTGGGGGGTGGGGTGAGTAGGTGGGTGGGGGGGGAGAGAAATGTGAACATTGGGTTTCTATGACACCCAATGGAAGCATCATCAATCTGTACGTTTACATGCAGCAAGAAATTCGAATTTCTGATCGGATCAGATAATGACATGCGTAAGATCGGATCACTTGTCCGAGTATACATGCCGTTCAGGGAATCGGATTAACAGCCGGAGCGTGGCTGACTCTGGACGCTATGTGGTGATCTGCGCATGTGCAGAATGGCGATGCGCATGCGCAGAATGCAAAATCCGATTCAGATCCGATTGCTGAGTATACATGCCGTTAAAAGTCCGACTATGAACGAATTATCTAGGTGTTGTTATCCGATTTTGAGATGTCCGAAGAAGGTCCGAAGTAGGTCGGATTAAGGTGTTTACATGCACTAAAAAGTCCGAAGTTGTCTT